>RYFJ01003223.1:0-145041 GCA_003991445.1 Oryza meyeriana var. granulata
TTTCCAGATCGGCCCACCCCGAACAGAAGTCGCGGTTAACGAGGAGAACCATGTAAAGCCGATCCAGATAGTATAGGAAAAAAACCAACACCTTCAGGGCCTCTTCAGCCGATGCTCCCGCACTGCCCCAGGAATCGGCTACATTTCTACTGTAACGTGATTGTCCTGCCCTGAACTTAGAGAAATCCAGAACCTGTATTGTACTCGATGTGTGGCAACGAACCCTGTTCAAACACTACAGGATATGGGGCATACTAGAACGCGTCCTTGGCGTGATCGAACCTGCTTCCTACTACTCCTCACCCTGGCCCCACACAAATCTTCTCCTTCATCTCCGTTGATACTTGCTGATACTGCATCGGCGGTGTTGCCCGATCTGCTGTAAACTCCCTCTGGTAATACCTGCGAGCGCTCCTCCTCCCATAGTCTCTGCTGGTACCCCATAATAAATAGATCTGTGATATCCAGGAGGGATCCTGGCCCCAGCTGTTTGCGGGCAACAGTGTTCGTTATCCTGCTATGTTGTAATTAAACTTGGCCTGAGCTCTGTCTTCGTGGGAGAAAAACAGACCCCAGTTGGCTCTTGGCCAATCGAATCTATAACAGTCTTCTGATAAGGTTATGCAATGTATACTACCCCACCTGATTGAAAGGGTGAGCACGCCTCTTTGACCATCTCCCTGGTAAAGCTGATTTGACTCTCGGGTGTGTGCTGCTCATGCTCCTACCATACGGTGGTTTTGGAAACGAGACTTCTGAATGGCCCTTGCCTTGTCATACACGGATGCAAAACACACTCTTGGAAATTGTCATAGTTTGTTCAACTTGCTGTTTTGTTCTTCAGTTAGATCTTCCCATGGTACCGGAATTAGTTGTCGTCTTGCTCTTTTCCAGCCATGTTGAAATCTTGAATGAAACAGTTGTGTTGGTAAATTCTGGCGTTGAAACTGCCGCCACCGCCGTGCCAAAGTGCGCCGAAAATCGCCGGTCCCCGGTTTGCGTCTGGTACAGCAAAGCCTGGGAGATTTGCTTCACTCCAGTGCAGTCCCTAATTTGAGTTCGTAGGCGTGCCAGTCAATTTGACCGTTGTAATTGACAAGGAGGAAAATGTTAGATCAATGAGCCAATCGGCTGGAAGCCATCTAGACTCCTTCATCAGCCGATGGCCCGATGCACACCGTAGCACTTATACATCGCTTAAGGGCGATGATGCAAGGCAAAACATAATAGTAACACAAATATCATGCTAGCATCAATCGAAGATATTCATAGCAAACCGGCTATAACTAGAGATAAATAAAGCAAGTATAATGCATAAATAAATCAAATGGATCCTAGCTGAATCACGATCTATTTACTGGTTTGTGCATGAACGGTGCCTGCACCCGGCGCCTTGCTCCATATCGGCTTCCGAATCTTCGTCCGCTGTCCGGCCCTACACTGGTCCTCACCTAGGCTCATGCCCGGCCCTTACCTACTTGACTTTCTTGGATCGCAGAATAAACCCCATCGGCTAACCCTAGCGATTTGACAATAATACAGCAAGAAGACATATAATAAAATATACATAACGTAACGATAAATAACGATAACGCTAGCCGACTGCTTATCAAACGAGCACAGGATAAATAATGAATAAATGTAGTCGGCTTTAACAGGTAACTTATCGGCTAAGCACTCCGATAACACCATCGCACAACACCATCGCTTATCAAGAGCAAAGCTATTATCGTCAATCTAGTAGATCGGACCTAACCGTTGCAGCACAAGACTGACCAATGATAACATGCCTCAATGAGCCCGATAGACTATAATCGCATCGTGATGAAATAACTACCGCTATACACTCCGATAAAATGCCTGCACACAACGCATCGGCCCAGCAGGATTCGACTTATCACTAGCAGTTCAGTAGGTCGGGACCTAACCGATGCAGCACAAACTGATGATAAATCGCTCCTAGTAAGTCGATACGTCTGTGCCACACGTGATGTGATATACCTAATCAATCTATGAGATCAAACTGAACTGATGCCAGCACAAGATAAGTAAATATATCGTGGTAAGCCGACTACCATAAACCAACTAGAATATCGGACCTAACTGAGGAAGTCCTAGCCGATTGGTAGTCGGTGTGACGAGACTTACCCTCTCGCAGGAGTTCGGACCTAACCGATGCAGCCCGGCTCGAGAAGCAGGATCCCGTCGAAGGGGTGGCGATGCGCCGAATTTGTATTGATCGTTGTGATAGATTACAAGGTCCCCGAGCATACGTATATATACCCCGAGTTACATGAGTCCTTATAGGACACGGTATATGATTTCCTTATCTATAACAGAAAACGCTAACGAGGCCTGACCGGACACGAGGTCAGGTTTCCTAAAAGAGATAAACCTTTTCCTAATAACTATAGTAATTAACTGCCACGCGCGGTCTTCACGGCTCCTTCTCAGACTCGGTCTACTTCTTGGATCAATTTCCATTATCCGACTGCAACCGTCCTCTTGACCGAATCTGATACAGGTCCTCACCAAATTTTGGCGTCAACAGAATGTTATAAATGAATCAAATCCATCCACAGATGTCACCGGGAACGGTCCACAAATATCAGTGTGAATTATTTCTAGTGGACTTGAGCTCCTAGTGGCTCCTTTCTTTATTGTTTTAGTGACTTAATGCAATCTATGCAATGATCCGCGTCAGAAAAGTCTAAGGGAAGGAGTATCTCTTCTCTTATGAGACGTTCAATTCTCCCCCTAGAAATATGGCCTAAGCGACAGTGCCATAATTTCGACGACGTCTCATTTGTCACATTCATTACTTTATCATTGCAGGCATTATTAACATTCAGGACCATGTCATCCAAAGAGAGCAAGAATAGCTTATCTCGCACGAAGGCGAAGCCAATCACTTTATTATCTAATTTAATGTAACATATTCTCTTTGAAAAATGACAGTCATAACCAGTTTCTGTCAACACTCGAACAGAAATGAGGTTTCTCTTAATTGAGAGAGCAAATAAAACATTATTCAAAATTAAATTGTAGCCACTAGGGAGTCTAAGTGCTAGGTCTCCAACGGCCTTCACTTCGATCTCCGCTCCATCAGCTACTCTTAGGATTCGCTCCCCCTTTGCTACCGTCTGGACAGTAGTCAATCCCTGCAATGAGTTACAGACGTGCACAGTGGCACCTGAGTCAACCCACCAGGTATTAATGGAGAATTCAGAGTAAAATAACTCATTAACATTTGATATTTCATCAATCTCATTTATACCTTTCTTAGCTAGCCACTCTCGGAAGCGTGGACAATCCTCTGCCAATGTCCATCTTTACTGCAAAACTTGCAATATGGACTTGCAGTGGTGGAGGCAGCTAAAGCTTGAGACTGAGGATGCGGCTTTGCTTGAGCAGTGTTACTCCCTCCAGACTTATGAGGGTGATATGGCTTCTTTCTGCCACTACCCGAGCTTTGGCCTTGATTTGTTTTCCTCTTGCCTTTAGCATGGATGAGGTTGAGCTGATCTTTAAGTTTCTGCTTATCAGCCTTTTGTCGCTCTTCCTCTTCCACTGAGTGGGAGATCAATTCTGCTACGGTCTACTTCTCTTTCTGAGTATTATAATTAATCTTGAAGGGACTATAGTCAGGACCAAGAGAGTTCAATATGAAATGCACTAAAAAACCTTCAGACAATTCCATGTCCATGGTCTTTAGTGTATGTGCCATATGAGTCATCTCAAGGATGTGCTTTCTTACACCACCTTTGCCATCATACTGGCTGGTGATCAGCTTACTTATTAAGGTACTGGCATGACTCTTAGATGAAGTCTTAAAGTTATCTTCAATGTTTGCCAAGTACGTCTTAACATCGTTTGAGTTCGTAATCCCTCCAATAATTCCTAGAGCGATAGTACTCTTGATGTACATGAGAGACATTCTGTTGGACTTTTCCCAAGAGGCCACTTTTTCTTCGTAACTCCACTTGGTATTATCATAATCTTCCTGACTCATTTCGTCAGTGTACTTGGGCTCCACAGGGGAGTCCTCTCTTAGTGCTAAGTCATAGTCCAACATGCCAAGATTCAATAGCACATCGTTCTTCCACTCAGCGAAATTTGTTCCATCAAGGGGTGTAACAATTTTAAGCTGCCCCAATGCTGAAAATAACCAATGGAAAAAAATATTAGTAAAATATTGCATATGATTAATTTGCGTTGGCTCAATTAATCACATGCGATGATAGCCTCCTTTTCTAAATTTAATCACCGTTGGGCAGAAAAAATTTAGAAAATATATGAAGTGACAAAAAAAATAATCCTTAATTACATCACCGTTGGGCAGAAATAATTAAGGAAATAATATTATTAATTTATTTGACATGAAATTATAATTAACGTTGGTCAAAAAATAATTTCACATCATAAATATTCTCTAGCAAAACTTCCCGTTGGTTCCATTCAGCTAGAAATAATTTTCAGAGTGCTTAGAATAATTTTCCATAATTTTTCAGCATTTTTAATGGCCAAGAAAGCATATAAATGAATTTCTGTAAATAACAAATGAATAAAACAGTGGGAATTTATTTAATTTCAAGCGCGGGCGCGGGCGCGGGGCCCGGGCGCGAGGCGCGCGGGCGGGAGCGCGAGCGCGCGGGCGCGATGTCGGCCGTTCCGTTCGATCCAGATCGAACGGCTACGGTCATCCCCGCATCTGATTTTGTTAGCGCCGTCCGATTCAATCCGACAGCTGAGATCATTTTTTTTTACCGGGTCAAAGCCATCGGCTGTCGGCGGCCGAAGCCCTAACCCTATCCCCGGCCGATCCCCTTTTCTTCGCGTATTCTTCCCGACGCGCTCGACGAGCAAGCGGCGTCGGTGACAGCGACGGCTATGGCGACGACGCGCCGAGCGAAGCAGCGGCGACGACGGCCAATGCCGGTCTTTCCTCTTTCCCCTCCGTCCCCAGTTCTCCTCCTCGTGCGCAACAGCAACACCGAGGCGAGCCTCGATCTCGCGCGGCCGAGCGACGGTGCGAGACCGGTCTGGGGCAGCGGGATGGCTTAGCGGCGAGGCGAGGAGGTAGTTCCCGAGGCACGGATGCGAGCACATCGGCAGCGAAGACGACGAACCGGGTAAAATAATCCCGATTTCATTGTATTCGCGTTGATTTTGGGTCTTATTCAAATTAGGGTTCTTCGGATTTGGGGATTTTGGGGGTTTAGGGTTTTTGCCGAGTTAATTGATGATGACTTCACTAAGGGATGAAGATTTTGGGATTAAATTCTAAGGGGTTTGGCTCTGATACCACAATGTTGGAGAAATTAATAAAATTACAGTGTTGAATAAAATTGATTCACTGAGATTAATCCCCTTAGAAATTCAATCACCTATGCGAAAAATTAATTCTAATCACTGACCTGCTTGTGAAGCCATCTTGACTTGATTTCTTCTTCTTCTCTGCTTCCTCTTCTTCTTGATGCTTCTCTGCGTGTGTGTGCCGACGGACGGATTGATGAAGACCTCACGAACCCCTTCTAATGCGTTTGTGGATCGGACACAATTAGGGTTTGTAGTCGGAGACCGAGCGGCGTCCCGTTCTTCTCCAATTTCTCTTTTATATGTGCACTAGTGGGGCTCGGGGGTTTCCTTCGGTTTAGGAGGTTCGGTTGAATCCACCAATCACGGATTCTATTCGTTATCTTATCTCTAAGCCGATAAAACAACCAACATGTTAAGCTATAGAATTTAATAAATTATAAATGATATGGCATGCTTGTATTAGCTTTATAATATAATAATTGCTAATGAGAGATAATATGACATGTTTATATATTAAACTTTAGATCTAATGGGTTATAACTTTATAAAAGATATAGATTCGATTGCACTAATGACCCATCGTCTAAATGTAATCTAACCCATTAGGTCATTGATATTCATTTAACATATAGCACCGACCCATTATGTTGTCCAGATAGGGTCTCCACAGATGTGGAATAACTAATTAATCACCTAAATTGGGCTCGCACATACCAAAAACTACACACTAGGGAAAATAGTACTTATGCGTGCATAGCCATCATGCATTAATCACATATAGTAATACGCGCGCTTCGAATAATTAATCTATTTTGTGTATACTATTTGGCCCCTAGCTTATATATTTATGATAATTAAGGATCACATTAATGCAGCCCACCAGCCCTTATGATAAGATGGGCGATCAACCGCGCAGCCCAGTGGTTCGAATTGCGAAGCTTGCGGCCAAGACGAAGGCGGAGGCGGAGAAAGCTCGCCAGAATAAGGAGGAGTGCATTGAGATTGCTACGCGCTTGAACAAAGTCAGCGAACTCCTTTCGCGGTTTGAGAAAACGGAGATGATGAAGGACCCGGCGATGAGCATAGCGCTGAGCAAGCTTGATGAGATCTTCAGCCGCGCCCACATGCTCATCACGGCCTGTCAGACAAGTAACATCGTCACCATGTTCCTCCCCTGGCGAGCTAAGAAGCTGCGCAAACAACTGCGTGAGGTATTCGATCAAATGCTGCTTCAGCTCGATGGCGTGATTGCCGTCGGTTTCCGCACCATAGGTACGGTCTGATAAGTGCTGTGCAATTACTTTTAACTTTTGGTTTGTTGATACTTATAATTAAACCGGAGAGTATCCTGAATCATCCACCTTTTTTTAAAAAAAAATTTGTGTTGAATTTAGTGAAGCTAAATCTGAATTTTATAGATTAATATGACTAAATAAATAATAATAATTTTTATTTATTTTATTTGGGGCCAGCATATTAAATTATGAATCTCTCGATTTTTCTGTAATTTTAGATTTTATTTGCTATTTTTTGAAGCTTGAATTCTATCTCTATATTTTATGTAAATTTGGAAATCCATTTCTTTCTTACAGAAAAGAAGCTCTTAAAAAAAGAATCAAAGCAACCTCAAGACAGCAAGCAAGGCAAGTTCTGTCCGTTGATTTTAAACTTTTATTTTAAATTACCTGCATCATATTTGTTGTTGTGACCTTGGGTCACAAACAAGAGAAATGGGATAAGCGAGAAAAATATTTTCACCCGCCTATCCTTGTAAAGAGCAATTAGAAAAATAAAACACTTAGCCACTGTTTCAGCCAAAAAGCAATACATAGTTTACAGGAGGATTGGCCCTGCTTTTATAGCCTGAGAGCAGTACAAGGAGTTACAGAGATGTCCTTTAGAGTACACTAATTCTAGAGTAAACTAGGTAAATCAAGCATGCTTGTGGTCTAGTCAGAAACAGCTGTCCGCAGTGGTTGAAGCTGGTCCCCTCACCATATGGAAGAATATTCCCTCTGTAGCGTATACCGCAAGTTTCATCTTAGCTTCTAGTTTTCCCGGCCTCCTAGGCGAAATATTCTTTCCCTTTATCCTAGTCCACTTTGACGAAATGTTTATCCTGGTCCACTTTGACAAAATGTTCTTGTCCCATGTATCGGCGAGATGTTTCCTCCCTCATGCTAATTAAAAACTTTTCACCATCCCTGTATTTAGCAAGAAAACCATTAGTGAATAGTTATCGAGTGTCTGTTGAATAGAGGGCACGGCGTCTAGTCCTACTCCAACATTTGTCATAACCGCCCAACAAGAAAATGGCCCAAAGTGTGATGCAGCAGTTCAACCTACAGTAATTAGTGACACCACAAATATAACTACTTCCTCCGTCCAACAATATAAGCATTAGAAGCATTTGAATTTTGTTCAAGAATATAAGCATTTATACACTACTACTTATCCCATCAATTACATCTTATTTAATTTTTTTCCATCTTATTTCTAACTACCCTTCTACTTTTAACCATCTCTCCTTTAATAAGAATATATTAAAGTTTTTTTCTTAACCTTAATCCCTACTGAACAACCTAAAAATACTTATATTGTTCGATAGAAGGAATATCAATTATTAGTTTTATTCCTCAGTTCAGCACTCCAAACCCATAGGAATTCTCACCCCCTCATCGACATGTCGCTTTCAACCTTTTCACTTTTGTGTTAAGGGCATTTTGTAAAAGTATAGGATAAATCCTTCTTTGTAATAAATATTTTCACATAACCCCATATAGTTTTTTGTTAATATCAGGTGAAGAAAGCAAAATTTGTTTTTAGTCCCCACACGTAAAATCTGAAAAGTAGCCGTCTCTTTACAAGGAGCCTCTCCTACTATAACTTTTTAAGAGAAATGTTTGCTTTTCTAAACAATTCAGCATAGACCTTAACCTCGCCTTTCTCAATCTTGCATTCGCAAGCTTTAATTTAATTCTTAAAAATAATAAGCTTTTCAAAACCCTATAATTTTTTTATACTACCTAGAGAAAGCAAAATTTTGATTTTACTAGCTCAAAGCCCATGGGTCGCAACTAGAATTAACAAATAGAACCCACACCCACTTTAAAGCCTCAAAAGTTAAAATAAAATTATTCCCATTGTAAAATCTTCAAGTCATATTTTTCATCATTTTTGTCTCACTTTAAAATAAATTTTCCTAGTTTGATGGTTTGGGGTTGGGGAAGGGACAGAAGTCCACTACCCCTCTGTTTGGGACCCACATTGTAGTAGTGGCGGGTGGTAACAGATTCACCGATCGTCACCACTAATGGAGTCTTTTAAAGGAGTATAGACATCGACATATAACATATATAGAGCATCCATACTTGATAGATCTACATATATAGGCATGGCGTGGTGTCATGCCCTTTCGTTTTCCCGTGTTTTTGAAATGTTTCCACCTATTTTCTTGTCGTGCTACGTATATACCTTCTACTACCGTCTTTATTGTTCAGTGTCTAGAAACCAGCAGTGCGGACAGCCATGCTGTACAAGTTTATTACTTCAACTATTATCTTTCGTACCATGAGTTGTCTTTCTGCTATTTTTTTATTTTTTAAAAAAAAGCATAATTTTTCATGTTATAGGACGGAGGGAGTAGATGATTAGTATGTGGGCCATGAATTCCTTGCCACATGCAGCTAATGTGTCTTCCTCTTCTAGTACAATTTGGTTTTACACTTGATATGCCACTCCTGCTTTCTCCTGTGTTTTTCCTGGTTGCAAGCTCTTATCTGCTTGAGGTGCTTGCCCTTGTTCCGCTGTTTGGTGGCCCCCATAGTTTCGTCAGTCATTGTGCATGATTGTGCCTCCGATGATTAAGCACTTGCATGGATTTTACACAAACAATTGTTGCCTCTCTATAAATGGATTGATTACTTGATCTTTGTTATTCGCACTTCCTCCTTCTTTTCTTCTCCCAAAGGTATTTGTTCCCTGCTTTGGTTTTATAGTATTCTTCCTAACTTTCTTCTGTTGTGATTTGTACTTCTAGCTTTCACAAAGACCAAGGTGGCATTTGAACTAGCTTTTGCATGTGGCTTATAAGCTACACGTAAAACGAAAAATATCATTAGCATATGATTAATTAAATATTAATTATTATAAACTTAAAAAATAAATCTATTTGATTTTTTAATATATTTTCATATGAAAATTTTTTTTAAAACACATCATTTTACATTTTAGAAAACATGCTAATAAAAACCATGGCAATAAGCAAAAGTTATAAGCTTTACCGTACACACCCAAAACTCCACTAACTTATGTTAAAAAAAAACCACTGCACTAACTCTGAACTGATGGGCATGTATTTAATCAACGCATACATCTCATCAATAGAGCACAAGGAGCGGAAGGAATCAGGGAGCACAATGAGTCGGACCAAGTCAAGCCGATAAGTTGGACAAGCGGATAGTTGGACATAGCTACCTCTCGATAAGGCAAGCTGTGTACTCCCTCGTTCATTGATTCATATATGTTGTTCCCATTATAGCACTATTTATTTCTAAATTCTTTCTTTAAAGAATATTGTCATGACCACTTCAGTGCTTTTTATTAAATCAATATATAATTTTATTTGAACGCCTATTATATCTTGGTTGGCTGTGGCCTATAATGTTACATGTGAAGGTATAACACACACAAAGATGTTGGGGTAAAATGAAAACACTGGTCCCCTCATTACGCATTTGGGCATAAAATGAAAATGACCACGCAGTTGGGCGTAAAATGAAAATTAGCTTGTCATTTAAGTTGCGTGAGAAAATTAAACTGTGTGTTGGCAACTATAGCTTACCAGAAATGATTTGGTGTTTAATAGTAGAGTTATCTCTTCTCCTTTGCTTCTAATGTATTATATTATTGCTTTTCTTCTGCAGTGAAAACATCTGAAAAACCATCTGAAGCCGACGCAGTGGAGATCATGTTAGCTCATATCTAAGATGGTATTGGCAGTCAGAGGGCTGAGAGAAATGAAATGGGTTAATTTTAGTTCTTAGCCTAGCTTCAAGACTTTATCCCGATGTTTATTTATGTTTCTATCATGAGGTGTAGTTGGTTTGGTGAAACTTTA
The DNA here is from genome assembly GCA_003991445.1 of Oryza meyeriana var. granulata. Taxonomy (NCBI): domain Eukaryota; kingdom Viridiplantae; phylum Streptophyta; class Magnoliopsida; order Poales; family Poaceae; genus Oryza; species Oryza meyeriana. The sequence continues at coordinate 10,439 of RYFJ01003223.1, forward strand.
TTCTACTTAGGTTATTTCTGTTGATACTGCCTATAGTGGCTATACACTTCTGATCTTCCTTTGTTAGTTGGTATCCTCGGTAAAATACTTTGTATCCTGTTGGCTTTCTAAAAAGCAGGACTTTAAGTCTTTTGTCTAAAAAAAATTAAACCATGTAACAAGGGTACTCCTCTGTAGAGTTAGAGCGAAACAAACGTGGATATTCACTCGATCCTGTAGGTTATGGGTTAGCAGCGTTTTATAAATGCATGTCAAACCTTGGAGATTGGAGCAGTGGCTCAATCTGTGGTTTTATTCTTGCATTTTCCTTTGCTACTAATTATTTTCTTGCTGAATACCTATAGGCTGACATGCCATACGAACTTATGAAGCAGAAGTAATCTCTGATGATGCAACTTGTAGGATGCCTCTATGGACTAGTACGTACGGGGCTGCTGAAGGAGAGATGGTGGAAGATTTTGTCGACGGAGAATGCTGGAATTTTGTTTGAGTAGAACTTTGGTTTTGGCTGTAGGTTTAAAATAATCCATTTTTTAGGGTAACAAAAATCAATTAATCTATTTTTCAAGTTTAAAACAATTAATACTCAATTAATCATATGATGATGGCTTATCTTATTTTACGTGATTTTTTTCTTCTTTCCCTTTATCCACCTTCAAACTATACTTAGGCGAGCCTTCACGGACAAGTGGTGCGACGAGGTGACAAAGATATCAGGTCTTCTTTACATTATTACTACATGACGTATGTTTATCCCGGTAAGCGTTGATATTCATGATTTGATTTTCGGAAGGTATCCTACCAAAATCCTCTGATCGAACCGTGCTGAATGGCTGCATTTTAAATGAGTTTTTGCATTACAAACTAATTTCCTGTGATAGGATAATCAGGATTTTGTGCTGCAGATTCCTGTAAAGGATTTAAGATCTTGGCTAGTTAACATACTGTATATTATCGTCACTAGCTGACCTGAGAATCAAATAGTTGATTTGTAGTCTGTCTGCAAATCTTTTTTTAGTAAACTGTGGATCCTACTGCAGCAGGATCAACAGCAGTTTGCTTTGAGATTTTTGGGCTCTAGTTTTTTTCTTTGTGTTTGGCTCCAACCTTTTGTGTTATTGAATTTGTGCATGTCTGAAGAATATTCTAGGACAGCATAATTGCCGAAGTGAAAAATATCTATATTTGTTTGATGAATTTCCAGGCATCACAAAAAAATCACCTATTTGTAGTTGTGTTTTTTTTTGGAAACGAACTTGTATATTGTAATTAAGGATATGTTTATTGATTTGTAAGGTTGGTGCTATTATTACATGCCGAATCGAGATATGCTAATAATGTTTTTTTCTCAAAGGGATATGCTAATAATGTTATTAGTGCCTTGTTGGTGTTTCTTTTACATTGGTACTTTGATAGCGATCCTGTTTGGTTGAGATTGCGGCAGCAAGCCAGCCGATCACGGACAAAATAATACTCCAATGCCAATTAAATGATCAAGATTGCAAGGTCTATTTCGCATCATGTCTAAGTGATCAAGATTGCAAGGTCTATTTCATTTACCACACTTCCACATTGGAAAGTAAACTAGAAAGTTATATTTCAGATCATGCAACCTACCATAACATGTATGCAGCCTCCATTAAGATAAAACTGAGCAGAACAGCACAGGAATCTTATAAATCATAAGCAACAATCATAAATACCAGAATGCAAACATGATAAGGACCAGAAGAATGCATAATTAATTATCTAACAACCAGATATATAATAACCGTAAGTTTTTCAGCATTCTGATGAACACCCCTCCCCCATGAGACATATAGCAATTCGGGTTGCAGTAGAAAAGGGATTCCAACAGATACCTCTAGAGGAGTAACAGTGATGGAGCAATGTGCACATGCTTTGGTGGTGCTGCTGCTACAGGTTAGGGGCTGGGTTCACAAGTGCATTGTCCTTTCCCTTGCAAGAATTGCAATCACTCACCTTCTGAACTTCAGATAGCACCATCCTAACCTTCTAACCTTTAGATAGCATCATCACTCACCTTCTTACCTTCATAAAGCATCATAACATTGGACATAAAGAGGCATATTCCAACGAAAAAAGGGAACAAGGAAAAGTATGTGTAACGTAGCACAATGCATTGAATATTTCATTTACGTGTCCACATGATTTCTGGTATGATATCTTAAATTTGTGAGAATGACACAGTTCAGAGATATATGCAGTGAAAGCATTAATATAAAAGTAATGGTCATTCTGAAGAGTTATTAGGTTGCTAGAGCATCGCCCAGGTGCAATTCCTAGTATAGCGATAAATGACAGATAAAAATTTGTGAATGCAATCTTTCTCGACGTGTGAAAATATTTTGACTATTTGAGACTAATCTCTGGGTCGCTCAACCAACAGGGAAACCAATTAAAATGCTGAGAAGATAGTAATATACTTGGAAAAGAGGGTTGGATCTGGTACAGTCTTTTCTTTTGCTAGCACCACTGCCATCCCACTAATCAATCTGATCTGCACTTTCTCTGCTCTCTTCTGCATCTCTCTTTGCTCTGATTTGCACTTCTCATGCACCTGAATTCTTGGGCTGCCCTGCCCTGAGCTTCTCTGCTCCACATCCCTGATAGCTCTGCTCTGTGCTTCTGCTCTGTTCTACCATCTGGGACCGCCCCAAGCGGCTCGTCTGCTCTGGGTATGCCTGGCTTGCACGGAGTAGCCCGCCGTCCCCCTCGGAGTAGCTACCATCATCCCCATCACTGGCCCGGTCACCAGTGCTATCGTCGCTTGGGGCCACGGCGGCCGTGGCCCGGTTGGAGCTAGCAGCCACAGGCCGCCGCGACTACTGGCCGGCATCGCCGCGTCCCACGTCGTCGTGGTCTCGCTGTGTGTCCTTGCCAGCGCTGGCCGGCTGGCCAGCCGCCGCCAACTCCTCGGCGTTGCCCATGGTCACCCAAGCTCGTCGTTGGCGGTTGGTTGACCGGCGGCAGGAGGACGCGTAGAGCTGAACGGGAAGCTTGAAGAAATGGCGTCGGCAGCCGGGAAGAGCGAGGGGTGAGTAACGAGTGAGTGAACAAAAACACGAAAATGCCGCCCGGTCGCGGCTTTGTGCGCGAGCGCGCGCGGGCGTTGCGCTCGTTCCCCTACCCCACCAACCCCCGCGCGATGTGTCACACCCCGATCTGGCACTGCCGTACAACGGTACCAGTTAGGGCGTGCCGTAGGAATTCAGCACGAACTACCTTCCCGCGGAACTATAATACCGATACCAGTCCCAGAACACAGCGCTGGTATCCACGGCAATCAGACGTGCATCATTGCAGTACCTTAATTAAATAAATAATTAAATAGACATATATCTTAACTTACGTTGCAGCTTCGGAGCAAGCTAGGGACAACAACGAACAACACAGAGCCAGCGGCAGCGGCGAAACAGCAGACTAAGTCTCAACACACAGGCAACGGCTGGGAACCAGGACGAAACCCTAATCTTCACTTCATTGCAACTCCAGTTTCAGCTCCCGACGGAGAACTATATATATATATAGATTAAGGGTGAACACTTACGTCTCAGCAAGCCAGGAGAACTTAGGTGTTTGTTGCAAGCTTCAAAGAGAGGCTGGTTATTTTGTAATCTGCCTTGATTAAATCTTTTTAAATCTACTAGTGTGTGCTTCTCAACAATCAGGGTGAGGTGAGTCTCGCCCGATCGGAGTGAGTTGTATCAATCTTTGAATCAATGCAACTCTTAAGAGTTGGCCTCCGGGATCCAACTCCACCAGCTGATCCAACCTCATCGGGCCCACAGCCCTGCTGTCTATGACAGCTTCACAACATTTTCCAAAATCGGATTCCCAATCCGCAAATATCATTTCACAAGCAGTTGTAAAACAACACTACGCTAAGGAATCACCTCGCACCCATCCATGACTGTGAGCACGGCTGTTCAAACAGTTTAAACCTCTGCAGAGGGGGTACACTTTACCCACACGACGCGACTCACTATAGTCACTAGCTTACATGCATTGGGTACGATTTGGTGACGTAGAACTTTTCGCGACAAGGCATTTCCCAAACCCTTCCAGGTTACCTCATGCCAACTGGAGGGGTCCTCGAGACCAACGACAGGGTAGGTCCAAGACCATGCTGTGCCAGGAACCCAGGAGGCACCCCCGACGCCCTCCCGCACGATCCACAATCCAATGGCACGCAAGACGTCTCTAGGAGGCTAGTTACTCAGCTAGGAATTATCCCATATCACCCATGTGGTTGTACTGTCATATGTTCGGATGAAATTCCAGAGGAATTGGTCCTTAGCTGCAGTGCGGGAGACTCGTCGTGTTGGCACGATCCCCGTACCACGGTTTTCTCAAATCGTTTTATTTTCAAACCACCGACCCAGGTGTCGGGTTTTCCAATATTTCGTAAACCCAATTTTACCCATCGTAGACATTTTTAAATTCGATAGGCGATCACCGGTGCCATGCTTGTCGACACGGGTACTAGGATCTATCAGGGACAGTGACAAAGAAGTGTAAGGGAATCACAATCAATCAAGGAAGTCATGTAGCAAATAGGTTGGCGGCCCGTCGGTCGTCTTGCGACCGCGGCCAAGAAAGTATAACAATGTAACCTATCGTATGCGATTTATCAAATAAAATACATAGTTCCAAAATTATAGGCTCGAGATGATCAAAGGTAGCTTGCCTTGCTCTAAGTCTTCACTGGTCATCGAGAGATCGTAGGCGTGCCAGTCAATTTGACCCTGCAATTAACAAGGAGATAGAAAATATTATATCAGTGAGCCAATCGGCTCGAAGCCGATATGGACTCAACCTATCAGCCGATTGCCGATAGGGGTTTAAGCACTTATACATCGGTTAGAGAACCGATGATGGCATAGACAAATGATAGAATTAAGATTACAGATGCATCGGCTAGAAGCCAATGATGGTATAAATAGGCAAAATAAAATAAATAAATTGAACACCCTTCAGCCGACTGCAATAACAGTGCAGATAAGCAAAATAATAATTAAACAATGCGGTCAGCTTTATTTAATAGAGGATAACTTATCGGCTAGACACTCCGATAAAACATTGCATAGACACCCATCGGCTTAACAAGGATAAATCTATTATTATCAATCTAGTAGTTCAAACTTAACTGATGCAGCACAGATTAATAATGATAAAAGAACCTCGATGAGCCGATAGATCTAATGCAATTGTGATGTAATATGTGATAACTTATCGGCTATACATCCCGATAAGACGCTTGCATAAAATCTATCAACCTAGCAGGAATAACTTATCGCAGGCAGTTTAGTAGGTTGGACCTAACCGATGCAGCACAAACTAATGATAAATTACACCCAGTAAGCCGATAAAAATTATGCACGCGTGATGTGATATATCTACCCAGCCTAAGAGATCAAACTCAACTAATGCAGCTGTAGACAAAATAGATATATTGTGGTAAGCCGATTAGCGTAAACCGACTAGAATATCGGACCTAACCGAGAAAGTCCTAGCCGATACGGTAACTGGGGTAACGAGACTTACCCTCTCGCAGGAGGTCGAACTTAACCGATGCAGCCCAGCTTGAGAAGCAAGAACCCGTCAAAAATGGTGGTGATGCGCTGAATTTGTATTGATCTGTATGATTATTTACAAGGTACCCGGGCATATGTATTTATACCCCGAGTTGATACAATCCTGATCGGATACGAAACAGGAGTTTCCTAACTATAAAAGGAAGATTAACAAGCCCTGATCGGACATGAGATCAGGTTCCCTAAAAATTATCATCTCTGCCTAATTTATAGATAAGATATTAACTGCCTCTCCATGGTCTTCACGATCCCTTCCCAAACTCGGCTTCCTCCGGATCAATTTCTGCTAGCTAATTGTGATTTTTTCCTTAACCGAATCTGATAAAGAAACACACCAAATTTTGGCGTTAACAACAGCGGAGTGCGGGCGCTGGACGCGTGTCGTCAAACGGCGGGTGCGGCCGTCCGCGTAGCGCGGTATAGAGAGGGAGAGGACCGACGGCGCGATGAGGACGAGAGTGAACATGTGGCATGCATCGGTGGGTGGCGCGCGCCACAGGGTGCGGATGATGGCGAGCTGGGCCGTGAGGGGAGGTTTGCGGCCCAGGGATACAGTACCATTTCTCCTTTTTGCCCAGGGATTTTTGAGGATATTTTTGGAGTATTTGATTTGCTATTTGAATTCAAACTTAATATTTGAACACAGCAAAATCAATGGCCCTTAGGAGGAGGAACTCAAGGGATAGTTTGGGTATTTTGGATTCAAAATTGGTATTTGTACTCAGATAAATTCAAGGAATACATGGGGGTGGAAATCCAAGGATATTTTGTGTATTTTTGGAATTGGATCTTTTTCCGAGGATTTTTGCAAGGGATCCAAAGAGAGAAATTCAAGAAGGGAGGACATAAATTCAAATTGCGGCATTTAATTTGAACTTTTAGGGGAAAGCTCAAGGGAGTTTGAGGAGTTTTTATGGGGTTTACAAGGGAGACCTGACTTACATGGGTGGTTATATATGTATATATATGCATATATACATGGGTACGTTTATAGGGGTTTATGTATGTATATATATTTAGAGAGGGGTGTGTGTGTACACACACACACGTGTTGGTGGAGCTGAGAGGGAGGGTTGGTACATGCATACATGTATATATACATATTTCCTATAGGTAGGTGTATACTCAAGGAGATGTATTTATATATACAGTACACACACATATAATGAAACAACCCGAAATTTTATTAAATCAAAAAGATGTAGTTATACATTTAATTGTTCTTAGAAAAAAAATAAAAATAAAAAATAATTTAAAAAAACACATTTTACACAAGTAAGAAAGCCACACTTTTACTCTGGTCAAGTGTGGTCAATTAGACTACAGTGCAAGGAGTGGGTAAGAATTCTCACCTACTAAACTCGTGACACACACACACAAATAGTGAATCAACAGGGAGAGGCATGGGCTACCATTCCAACTATTCTTGGTATAGAAATGAGATGGAATAGCAGGAGTAAGTGTGGTAGATAGGAGAACAATGCTCACTTTCACATCCAGCCAGTTAGCACGGTAAGGAAACCAATCCTTCTTCATCTTCATCTCCCCTACCCAACCATTCTAAGATTGTAGCCAATCAACCTCAAAATGGTGACGTAGAGCACCATCATCAGCTTGGCTAAAAGGTGGAAGGGGGTGAGCCAGCAAGAAGAACGGCCGATTCATAGAGAGCTGAATCTGCAGGTGGGAGTTCACTAGCTTGTGAGCTCGTGGGGATCAAGCAAGAGTACACTAGAGGCAAAGATCAGGTGATTTTCATATGCTACCATAGTTATCCCTTAGTAAATCACACATAAAGCAAGCAAGCACTTGGAAGCAGTCTCTTAGCGCCTCAATTTAAATCTTGCTAGAAAAGAAGGGGAATGTATTAATAGAGACATTGGAAGGAAGAGACTAGAAGGGAAAATTTTGTAGCACTTACTTTAGAGCTAGCCTTTGGTGGTGCCAAGCACCAAGGTCGCCAGCCATGGCAGCTCGGCTTGGGGGTCATGGAGCGAGCTCCATCCTAGCAGGGGGTTCACCACTTGCGGCTTGTGGGGTTGGGGATGCGCACGGAGCAGGAGGAGAACGGTTGCCGGCGGGATATGGCACCCGAGGTCGCCAGCTGCAGTGGGGCAATAGCTTTTGGAGTAGAGTTTGGGAAAGAGAGCCATAGCTGTAACAAATGGAGGAAGAGGAAGAGGAATGCTAGCTGCCTTGTGCCTGTACAATGGGATAAGGAAGGAGAACAGTAGAGAGGTTAATTATTTGATGCACACTAGTAAATTACACAGCTAACCCAATGCTCTGTAACCCAAATATAGTTTAGGAATCCTTGCCATTATTAGCTAAGTAAGTGTGGGCACATTTTATTTGTGGATTGTTTGTTTTCATATTATTAAAAATTTAATTAAACCTCGCGGTATATGGTGGGAATGCAGAAAGGGAATTAGAGACGGAGACGGGTCAGTTGGGAGCGCCAACTAGTTTTGATCCCAACTACGAGATTCCAGGCAAGCTAACCTTTGAACATGGTGATTTGAATTATTTTGCATAAATAATATTTTGTTTTATAGTACTGTCACCTTGCATCAAATGAATTTTTCAAATAAGTAAGTCATAGAGATGGATGATAATATATATACTGGAGAGATCAGTTGAGGGAGCAACTGATTTTCCAATATTTATTAGGAGGGTAGAGGGTGCCCATGGACGGGATTTTGAATGGAGGCGGGACCCTTTACATATGGTTATAACATAAGGACTAAAATCATTGTCACTTGTATTAGTGTGCCGTATAAGAACCGTATCGACCATAGACTCGTCGAAAGGCGAGCAGAGCCTAGTATCTTATTAAGTTGTTACACTCTGTATGGGTATGTAGTAATAGCTTGGGCGATGAAAAACCCAAGATAATGCCGATGAAGTGCATTGATGCGCATATATTAGCGCCGGATGAAGGGGTGTAATGTACTGAAATAAGAGAAAGTGCTCTGTATTCTAAGTATTGACCAGTGTTTTCCTAAATGGGCACGGGCACGGGCGCGGGCACGGGCATGGGCGAGGGGCGCCTATTGGGATTCTTTCTCATTATGCAAGTGATTAGTAGATTTATATAAAAATAATTAAACTTGGACTTTTCTCACAAGAACCATATTTTAGAAAAAAAATTATAATTAAGAAATGATGATTTGAAACATGCCTTGCATTCTGCTACTGATGCTTGCTGAGTACCTAGTACTCATCCTTGATATTAACTAATTATATAGAGGTCAATCCATTTGGGCAACTCAATGGAACCAGTGAGGGTTTGGAGGACCAGTGCTATGCTGCTTGGTGTGCTGAACATCCAGGGGATGACGCCTATGACTATAATGTGTATTATGGAGGATGGGATAAGTAGATGTATGCCGGGTAGCAGTCCTGTAGCTATGTCAATAAACCTGGAGTGTTGAAATATGTATGATGTCCAAGTATTACAAATGGGCAGACATGTAGGACCCTGTGTAAGATTCTAACCCTACGTGGTATGGTATTGTAATGTCAGTGGAACCTTCTAGCTATTATTCTGCTGCTATCTCTGATGTGGATTATTATTCACTAAAGCGCGTCTCTAGCAAATAATAATCCATGGACTAGGGACGCCATTTTTGCTTATGACGCCCCAGGTCGTCACATATATATATATATATATATATATATATATATATATATATATATATATATATATATATATATATATATATATATATTTGGAGAGGGCTCGAATAGAGGCTCGACACCCAAGCCGTGTATTTAACTTGGGGTTTTTAGGGATTCAAGGAGAAGAGAGAACAAGGGGTTTACGGAAAGATTCAAAGGAGGATGTTTTAGGGTTCCTACCTCAGATCTTCGAAACGGAATCGGATCAGAGATGTTGGCACATCGGTTCAGATATCGAAACGGAGATTACTGAGGAGGAGATCGGGAACTCGTCGTTAAGGTTTTGAAACGAAGCTCGGCATCGACGATTCGAAATCAGAGATTATTTTAGAACGGAGGATTTTTTAGAGGAGGGATTACGAGATCAAAGGACGGGGAAGCAAACTGAGATCCGGCATGACATACTACACAACACACAAGATCAAAATTTTCACAGGTAGATTTTAGCGAAATGTTGTTTAACGTCTCACTGAAAGCAGGGCGTTACACGACGCGTGTAAGCCTGACCGCGCAAAGTGGCAGGGCTTGACCGGGAACGGCCATTGGAGCCACCAAGAGTAAGGTGGAGGCTCGACCCTGACCCAGGTCTCGAGCCCCCAAGGGGCTACTCTTGGGGAGATCCCCCCGGCAGGCTCTGGAACCCTCCGGAGAGGACCTCCCACTAGCCGGCTCCCCAGGGCCTACGGGGCCCTCGCAAAGGCCCCCGGCGGATGAAGCAGTGTCTCTGTCCGGAGGGTCTCCTCGGAGGAGGGGGCTCAATTATTGCAAGCCAAGTCGCTACCATAGATACATCACCTATCAGTCGCCCAGCTCTAGAACCCCACGTGGCTAGCCACTATATAATGCATGGCCTATTCATTGTAAACCATGAGTTCTTCAGATATTCAGTGATCACTTGGATTTCCTGTGTTCCCCGAGATCTGTCCCTTCTATCCCCCATGTGTTAGAGCTAGTGCCAACAAATTGGCCTGGCCAGGCCCCTCCTGGCTGCCTGCTCAGCTGGGACCGGTTGGCTTGCTACCAGGGGTCGGCCAGCCCGGGCGCTTTGGCTTGGTCGGTCAATTTCTTCCAAGATTCGTGCACTTTGCTAGCCTTTCCGAAAAAGCAATAATGATGCCGATCGAGCGAATACAAGCCCTGCAGGAATATATGTCATCGGAATACGTGGGAGGCAAGAAAAGAAAAAGGCCAGGCTAAAGCTAGGTTAGTGCTCGTTGGTTGTTACGACCAAATTAAATTGGTTTTGTTTCTGTACGTACTTACAATCGTCAGCTAGAGCTTATTTGTTTAGGCCGGCCAGCTAATTAATCTGCACATGATCTGCAAACAGATTGTGCTAGACTATCGTTCTACGGTGCTTGGCAGACTGTTGTCTCCGTGCATTGCCGCCCTGCTGCGAATCTCCATCACTCACCTGTACAAATCTCGAAGCAAATTTAATGATTTAAAATTTAGTTTTTCTTAAAAAAATCTGTTGATAGAAAAATAGCAATTCCGTTATTAATTATACGGTGACAACATGGTATATGGTAGCATAGTTTTTCTCATCAGTATATATTCACCTCTTTTCCTCATGCAGACAATCTAGGCCACCCATTCTTGATTGGACGGTTGATCAAGACCCAGGGTTAATGATTAATTGCTTTATCAATCGACAGATGCGTGGCGAGATCTAGAGAGAGGGGAATTAAATGACTAGATGCGAGGCAAATAGCTAGCCCAACAGGAGATAGATTGGATGTGAAGCAAATTAGATGGATTCGACTCCACTAAAATAATGATGCCGATCGAGTGAATTACAAGTCCTGAAGGAATATATATATCATCACTAGCTTGTGACAAGACTGGAAGCTGGGGCTGGGAAGCAAGAGCTAGCCTTGGTAGGAGGTATCGCTTTCTAGTATATGTTTTCTAGCATGCTTGTCGGTTGTTACGACCAAACTAAATTGGTTTAATTTGTCTGCTTGATCGTTTAGGCCGGCTAGCTAACTAGATCTGCATGCACTTGATCTGCACGCAGATTGTACGGCAGTATGGTCGATCCAGTGGGAATAGTGGGGCTCATTGTACAGATTTTGACTGATATTTTGCCCAAGATCATGGAGGAGGTTGATAGGGTACGCCAGAACAAGGAGGACTGCCTTCGGATCAAAAGGCGGGCGGAGATGATCAGCCATACGCTGTCGCTATGCGAGAGCAACGTGGAGGTGATGAATAACCTGGACGCGACTGCGAGTGGTGAACCCATCAGGGCGCTCCGCGGCATCCTCGTCGAGGCCTGCGACACCGTCACCGCGATATCTGCAGAACACCTGATCTGCCTCTTCTGCAGGGCTCGCAAAATATCCAAGCGCTTACGAAAGCTTGATCGTGATATAGCCTACAGGCACGCGGACGCATCCCTCGCCATCCAGACATTCTTGGTGGCGTTCCTCACTGAATATCTTGCTCATCGTCTGCAACCAGAAGCATCATCACAGGCACGTACGATTATTTATTTCTGGCCTGCACGGTGTTTCATATTTGTAAGTATATATTAACATTGTTTTTTGGATGGTATCATAATGTATGTATAGGTGACAAATAGTAAGCCTGCATCGTTCATGGTCTACCAGATATCGAAACATACTCAACATACTAGTTCTCCTCCGCGCCGAGAGGTATGACTATTTTCCTAGCTATGTAGTACTCCCTCCGTACAACAATATATAGGGTATATAATTTTCTGTCTCTTGTACTAAAAAAGCCCTGTCTTTTTTTACCATAATTAATATATCAATATTACTTCAGCTCTATGCATTTATAACCTATAAAAAGTAAAGAGTATTACGGGTAAACAACCCATAAAATTAAGGTGCTTCAGAGAACATGTGCGTCCTATATTTTCCTACAAAGAGACTTAAAAGAAAATAAGCCCAGCATTTCATTTCTCTACAGGATATCTGCCGAAAACAAACTAAATACTCCATTCGTTCTAAAATATAGGAACTCCTACAGGATGGCGCATCTATTAAATAAGTATGTGAAATTAAATAGTAGGTGGTTATGATTGATTGAGATAAAAAATAGTTAAAGAAATTAAATACAAGATAATTATGACTGGTTATAATAAGAAAGTAGATAAAAATTACTATATATTTTAAATAAATTTTAAACACTAAAAATTACTGACTATTTTAAGATGGAGGAAATATATGATAGCAATCCTTCGCCCACCTCTAGAACTAGAGGTATTATTATGATTTTGCTACCTAGAACCACAGGTCTGTCATTATTTTCCTATGTAGTTGTGCCAAGTGAGGCGCTTTGCGGAGTGTACTCTTGTAGGCATATTTTATTACGAGATATTAAGTGATGTCCATGCTAAAAACAGGTTAGGTTAGCTCAGAGGTTGGGACATGCTGAGTGTAGTATTGGGAGGATCTGGTTTCATCATCATTAATAAAAAAGGCGGCGTTTCTAAAATTAAATTCCAGGAGAACATCTTTTCAAAAAAAATATCCAGGAGAACACTAAAAAAGAAGGCAAAATCTCAGCCGGGCGGAAGCGATCAGTTCATTAATGGTATCATTTTCATCTAGATGAAAGATTTGCGCTGGATCATCATTCATTATTGTCTACCAGGTACAGGGACAAACTCACGTCTGCGGTGGTTATCCTCCATCCCAAGATGGTCTACCAGCTGATACTCAGCACACGATTTCCATAGCGGTACCAACTCAACAGGTATGGATATTTTTAGATAATGTAAATGATTTATATATCCAACCTTTATCGTTAGGCATATAACCAATAAATTTTGATAAAAAAATAAAGGGATAGAAAGTGATGGGACAAATCCTATCTCCTTTTAAATGATAACAAGCTGAATTAATGATATAAAAGATCACATAGATTCTATTACGTAATCATATAGGTATATGCTATTGAAAATGAAATAAAAGGCCCTGGCTACTAATTCTAAGATCATAGCACTAAGAAGTATAAAATAACGATAGTATGCCTGTAAGTATGCAATATACTTAAAAAAATATTATCCAAACATCATGTAATAGTATATATACTTATAAGTGCACTTATCAAAAAAAAGACACTCCACCCACACGATATATATAGATTTTGGCAGCATATGTGCGCGCCCAGCAACACAAACTCCAAGTTTATATGTATATCCACGGCCAAACCTTTTGGTTCTTTAATTGCGTTAATAATGGGATCATCGACTTATTTCATCTTTATTAACTAGATAATGCCCTGTACTTTGCTGTGGAATACGTGGATCAATGTATGTTAAATATATATTGTTAAAATGATAGATGAATATATGTTTAAATATTGTAGAAATAATGTATGGGATGGTGATTTCAAATATTTACATGTTAAGCTCTATAATCTAATAAATTATAGATGATGTGGCATGCTTGTATTAGCTTTATGATATAATAATTGCTAGCGAAAGATAATATGACGTGTTTACATGTTGAGCTTTAGATCTAATGGATTATAATTTTATAAAAGATATAGGTTCGATGGCACTAACGGCCCATCATCTAAATGTAATCTAACCCATTAGATCATTGATATTCATTTAACATATAGCACAGACCCATTATGTTGTCCAGATAGGTCTCCACAGATGTGGAATAACTAATTAATCACCTAAATTGGGCTCACGCATACCAAAAACTACACACTAGGGAAAATAGTACTTATGCGTACATAGCTATCATGCATTTATCACATATACTAATACGCGCGCTTCGAATAATTAATCTATGTTGTGTGTACTATTTGGCCCCCTAGCTTATATATTTATGATAATTAAGGATCACATTATGCAGCCCACCAGGCCTGATGATAAGATGGGCGATCAACCGCGCAGCCCAGTGGTTCGAATTGCGGAGCTTGCGGCCAAGACGAAGGCGGAGGCGGAGAAAGCTCGCCAGAATAAGGAGGAGTGCATTGAGATTGCTACGCGCTTGAACAAAGTCAGCGAACTCCTTTCGCGGTTTGAGAAAACGGAGATGATGAAGGACCCGGCGATGAGCACAGCGCTGAGCAAGCTTGATGAGATCTTCAGCCGCGCCCACATGCTCATCACGGCCTGTCAGACAAGTAACATCGTCACCATGTTCCTCCCCTGGCGAGCTAAGAAGCTGCGCAAACAACTGCGTGAGGTATTCGATCAAATGCTGCTTCAGCTCGATGGCGTGATTGCCGTCGGTTTCCGCACCATAGGTACGGTCTGATAAGTCCTGTGCAATTACTTTTAACTTTTGGTTTGTTGATACTTATATCTAAACCGGAGAGTATCCTGAATCATCCACCTTTTTTTGTTGAATTTAGTGAAGCTAGACCTAAATTTTATAGATTAATATGACTAAATAAATAATGATAATTTTTATTTATTTTATTTGGGGCCAGCATATTAAATTATGAATCTCTCAATTTTTCTGTAATTTTAGAGTTTATTTGCTATTTTTTGAAGCTTGAATTCTATCTCTACATTTTTTGTAAATTTGGAAATCCATTTCTTTCTTACAGAAAAGAAGCTCTTAAAAAAAGAATCAAAGCAACCTCAAGACAGCAAGCAAGGCAAGTTCTGTCCGTTGATTTTAAACTATTTTGTTTTAAATTACCTGCATCATATTTGTTGTTGTGACAAGAGAAATGGAATAAGTGAGAAAAATGTTTTTACCCATCTATCCTTGTAAAGAGCAATTAGAAAAATAAAACACTTAGCCACTGTTTCAGCCAAAAAGCAATCCGTCATTTACAGGAGGATTGGTCCGGCTTTTATAGCCTAGGAGCAGTATAAGGAGTCACAGAGATGTCTCTTAGAGTACCGCTAATTCTAGAGGAAAACTAGGTAAATTAGGCATGCTTGTGGTCTAGCCGGAAACAGCTGTCCGGAGTGGTTGAAGCTGGTCCCTCACTATGTGGAAGAATATTCCTTCCATAGCGTATACCGCAAGCTTCATCTTAGCTTTTAGTTTTCTCGGACTCCTAGGCGAAATGTTCTTTCTCCTTTATCCTAGTCCACTTTGACGAAATGTTTATCCTGGTTCACTTTGATGAAATTCTCGTCCCATGTATAGGCAAGATGTTTTCTCTCTCATGCTAATTGAAAACTTTTCACCGTCCCTGTACTTAGCAAGAAAACCATTAGTGGATAGTTATCGAGTGTCTGTTGAATAGGGGGCACGACGTCTAGTCCTACTCCAACATTTGTCATAACCGCCCCAACAAGAAAATGGCCCAAAGTGTGATGCAGCAGTTCAACCTATAGTAATCAGTGACACCACAAATATAACTACTTCCTCCATCCAACGATATAAGCATTATAAGCATTTAAATTTTGTTCAAGAATATAAACATTTATACACTACTACTTATCCCATCAATTACATCTTATTTAATTTTTTCTATCTTATCTGTGACTACCCTTCTACTTTTAACCATCTCTCCTTTAATAAGGATATATTAAAGTTTTTTTCTTAACCTTAATCCCTACTGAACAATCTAAAAATAATTATATTGTTTGATAGAGGGAGTATCAATTGTTAGTTTCATTCCTCAGTTTATCACTCCAAACCCATAGGAATTCTCACCCTCTCATCGACACGTCGCTTTCGACCTTTTCACTTTTGTGTTAAGGGCCTTTTGTAAAAGTATAGGATAAATCCTTCTTTGTAATAAACATTTTTGCATAACCCCATATAGTTTTTTTGGTAATATCAGGTGAAGAAAGAAAAATTTGGTTTTAGTCCCCACACGTAAAATCTGAAAAGAAGCCGTCTCTTTACAAGGAGACTCTCCTACTATAACTTTTTAAGAGAAATGTTTGCTTTTCTAAACAATTCAGCATAGACCTAAATCTCGCCTTTCTCAATCTTGCATTCGTAAGCTCTAATTTAATTCTTAAAAATAATATGCTTTTTACAACCCTATAATTTTTTATACTACCTAGAGAAAGCAAAATTTTGATTTTACTAGCTCAAAGCCCATGCGTCACAACTAGAATTAACAAATAGAACCCACACTGCACTTTAAAGCCTCAAAAGTTAAAATAAAATTATTCTCATTGTAAAATCTTCAAGTCATATTTATCATCATTTTTTGTCTCACTTTAAAATAAATTTTCCTAGTTTGATGGTTTGGGGTTGGGAGTCCACCTACCCCTCTCTTTGGGACCCACATTGTAGTGGTGGCGGCATCACCACTAATGAAGTTTTTTAAAGGAGTATAGATATCGACATATAACATCTATAGAGCATCTATACTTGATAGATCTACGTATATAGGCATGGCGTGGTGCCATGCCCTTCCGTTTTCATGTGTTTTTGAAATATTTTCACCTATTTTCTTGCCGTGCTACGTATATACCTTCTACTATCATCTTTATTGTTCAGCGTCTAGAAACTAGCAGTGTGGACAGCCATGCTGTACAAGTTTATTACTTCAACAATCACCTTTCATACCATAAGTTGTCTTTCTGCTATTTTCTTTTTTAAAAAAAAATGGCATAATTTTTTATGTTACGGGATGGAGGGAGTAGACGATTAGCATGTGGGCCATGAATTCCTTGCCACATGCAGCTAATGTGTCTTCCTCTTCTAGTACAATTTTTTTTTACACTTGATATGCCACTCCTGCTTTCTCTTGTGTTTTTCCTGGTTGCAAGCTCTTATCTGCTTGCGGTGCTTGCCCTTGTTCCGCTGTTTGGTGGCCCCCATAGTTTCGTCAGTCATTGTGCATGATTGTGCCTCCGATGATTAAGCACTTGCATGTATTTTACACCAACAATTGTTGCCTCTCTATAAATGGATTGATTACTTGATCTTTGTTGTTCGCACTTCCTCCTTCTTTTCTTCTCCCCAAAGGTATTTGTTCCCTGCTTTGGTTTTATAGTATTCTTCTTAACTTTCTTCTGTTGTCATTTGTACTTCTAGCTTTCACAAAGACCAAGGTGGTGTTTGAACTAGCTTTTACGTGTGGGTTATAAGCTACACATAAAACGAGAAATATTATTAGCATATGATTAATTAAATATTAAGTATTATAAACTTGAAAAATAAATCTATTTAATTTTTTAATATATTTTTATATGAAATTTTTTTTAAAAAAATATCATTTTATATTTTAGAAAACATACTAACAAAAAACAAGGTAATAAGCAAAAGTTATAAGCTTTACCGAACACACCCAAAGCTCCACTAACTTATGTTTAAAAAAAAAGAAAACCACTGCACTAACTCTGAACTGATGGGCATGCATTTAATCAACGCATACATCTCATCAATAGAGCATAAGGAGCGAAAGGAAACAGGGGAGCACAAGGAACGAAAGGAAACAGGGAAGCGGAAGGAAACAGAAGAGCACAAGGAGCGGAAGGAAACAGGGGAGCAGAAGGAACAAAAGGAAACAGGGGAGCAGAAGGAAACAGGAGAGCACAAGGAGTGGAAGGAAACAGGGGAGCACAAGGAACAGAAGGAAACAGGGGAGCGGAAGGAAACAGGAGAGCACAAGGAGTGGAAGGAAACATGGGAGCACAAGGAGCGAAAGGAAACAAGGGAAGAGGAGCACAAGGAGCGAAAAGAAACAAGGAAGCAAAAGGAAACAGGGGAGCACAAGGAGCAGAAGGAAACAAGGGAGCATAAGGAGTCGGACGAGCCAAGCGAATCCATTGGGTATATCTACCTCTCGACAAGGCAAGTTGTGTACTCTCTTGTTAATTGATTCATATATGTTGATCCCATTATAGCACTATTTATTTCTAAATTCTTTCCTTAAAGAATATTGCCATGACCACTTTAGTGCTTCTTATTAAATTAATATATAATTTTATTTGAACGCCTATTATATCTTGGTTGGCTGTGGCCTATAATGTTAGATGTGAAGTTATAACACACACAAAGATGTTGGGTAAAATGAAAACACTGGTCCCCTCATCACGCAATTGGGCGTAAAATGAAAATCATCACGCACTTGGGCGTAAAATGAAAATTAACTTGTCATTTAAGTCTGCGTGAGAAAATTAAACTGTGTGTTGGCAACTATGGCTTACCAGAAATGATTTGGTGTTTAATAGTAGAGTTATTTCTTATCCTTTGTTTCTAATGCATTATATTATTGTTTTTCTTCTGCAGTGAAAACATCCCGAAAACCATCTAAAGCCGATGCAGTGGAGGTCATGTTAGCTCATATCCAAGATGGTATTGGCAGTTTGAGAGCTGAGAGAAATGGAATGAGTTAATTTTAGTTCTTAGCCTAGCTTCGAGACTTTATCCCGATGTTTATTTATGTTTCTATCATGACGTGTAGTTGGTTTGGTGAAACTTTATTCTACTTAGGTTATTTCTGTTGATACTGCCTATAATGGCTATGCACCTCTGATCTCTCTTTGGTAGTTGATATCCTCGGTAAAATACTTTATATCCTGTTGGCTTTCTAAAAGGCAGGGCTTTAAGCCTTTTATTAAAAAAAAATTAAACCATGTAACAAGGGTACTCCTCTGTAGAGTTAGAGCGAAACAAACGTGGATATTCACTCGATCCTGTAGGTTATGGGTTAGCAGCGTTTTATAAATGCATGTCAAACCTTGGAGATTGGAGCAGTGGCTCAATCTGTGGTTTTATCCTTGCATTTTCCTTTGCTACTAATTATTTTCTTGCTGAATACCTATAGGCTGACATGCCATACGAACTTATGAAGCAGAAGTAATCTCTGATGATGCAACTTGTAGGATGCCTCTATGGACTAGTACGTACGGGGCTGCTGAAGGAGAGAGATGGTGGAAGATCTTGTCGACGGCGAATAGAACTTTGGTTTTAGCTGTAGGTTTTTAATAAGGTGGAGATTTTTTTTTCTTTCTGGAGAGGAGGGGGTTGCTTGAGACTTACCATGGTTGGGTTTTTCCCGCTAAATGGCCTGGGCCACTTGAGGCAACCAATCCTAAGGCTCTATTCGCATCTAGTGAAAGAGGGAAAAAAAACTTTTCGTTTTTCGCAAGTACATTTTCCAAACTAATAAACGGTGTAATTTTTTACAAAAACTTTATATCTAAAAGTTATTTTAAAAAATAAACTAATCTATTTTTCAAGTTTAAAATAATTAATACTTAATTAATCATATAGTGATGGCTCATCTTATTTTACGTAATTTTTTCCTTCTTTCTCTTTATTCACCTTTAAATTATACCTAAGCGAACCTCCACGGACAAGTGGTGCGATGAGGTACCAAAGGTATCAGGTCTTCTTTACATTGCTGCTACATGACGTATATTCATCCTGATAAGCACTGATATTCATGATTTGATTTTCTAAAGGTATCTCACCAAAATCCTCTGATCCAGCCGTGCTGAATGGCTGCATTTTAAATGAGTTTTTTTATTACAAACTAATTTCTTGTAATAGGATAATCTAGGATTTTGTGCTGTAGATTCCTGTGAAGGATTTAAGACCTTGGCTAGTTAACATACTGTATATTATCGTCACTAGCTAACCTGAGAATCAAATAGTTGATTTGTAGTCTATCTGCAAATCTTTTTTTAGTAAACTGTGGATTCTACTGCAGCAGGATCAGCAGCAGTTTGCTTTGCGATTTTTGGGCTCTAGTTGTTTTCTTTGTGTTTGGCTCCAACTTTTTGTGTTATTGAATTTGTGCATGTTTGAAGAATATTCTAGGACAGCATAATTGCCGAAGTGAAATATATCTGTATTTGTTTGATGAATTTCCAAGTCAGGCATCACAAAAAAATCACCTATTTGTAGTTGTGTTTTTTTTGGGAAACGAACTTATATATTGTAATTAAGGATATGTTTATTGATTTGTAACGTTGGTGCTATTATTACATGCCGAATCGAGATCTGCTAATAATGTTTTTTTCTCAAAGGGATATGCTAATAATGTTATTAGTGCCTTGTTGGTGTTTCTTTTACATTGTTAGCGATCCTGTTTGGTTGAGACAAAATAATACTCCAATGCCAATTAAGTGATCAAGATTGCAAGGTCTATTTCATTTACCACACTTTCACATTGGAAAGTAAACTAGAAAGTTATATTTCAGATCATACAACCTACCATAACATGTATGCAGCCTCCATTAAGATAAAACTGAGCAGGACAGCACAGAAATCTTATAAATCATAAGCAACAATCACAAATACCATAATGCAAACAGTTTTTCAGCATTCTAATGAACACCTATAGGTGGCCAAACGGGCGGACCGGGCCGGCACGGACCGAGGCATGGTCCGGCACGGCCCGCTACGGCACGGCCCGTGTAGGCACGGTTCCTGTAGCGGGCCGTGCCGTGCCGGCCCGCGTGCCTCCCCCCCGGCCCAGGCACGGCACGGCCCGTCGGCAGCCCACCGTGCCCGGGCCGGCCCGGTCCGCCGACGCCTGCCGCCGCGCGTCCGGCGTCCCCGGCCTCCGCCGCCGCCTCCCCGCCTGCGCGCCGCCCCCGCCTCCCCGCATGCGCGCCGCCCCCTCCGCCGCCTGCCGCCGCCTCGGCCTCCCGCCGCCTCGGCCTCCTCGGCTCCTCCGCCTCGTCCCGCCGCCTCGGCCTCCTCCGCCCCCTCCGCCGCCGCCTCCCGCGCGCGCCTCCCCGGCCTCCATCGCCTGCCGCCGCCGCCTCCCCGCATGCGCGCCGCCCCCTCCGCCGCCTGCCGCCGCCTCGGCCTCCCGTCGCCTCGGCCTCCTCGGCTCCTCCGCCTCGTCCCGCCGCCTCGGCCTCCTCCGCCCCCTCCACCGCCGCCTCCCGCGCGTGCCTCCCCGGCCTCCGCCGCCTGCCGCCGCCCTCCGCCGCCGCCTCCCCGCCTGCGCGCCGCCCCCCGAGGCCGCCCTCCGCCGCCTCCCCGCCTGCGCCGAGTCCGGTCGCCGACCGGACTGAGTCACTTAGTGAGAGTCTGAGTGACTGAGTCTGAGAGAGATGAGTAAAAAAAGAAAAAAAGAGACTTAAAAAATTTTAAAAAATTAGAGGAGTGGTAAAAAAATATTAAAAAAAAATAAAAACATTATGTAAGATGAGTAAAAAATATGAGGGTATTTTTTGATGATATTAGAGGAGGAAATTTTTATATGTTTAAACAAGCAAAATAGAAGAACATACATAGTTATGCAATTTAATTTCTACATAGATATAGAGAAAAATTACGCAATGACCTTTATTGATTTTGATATTACATAGCTGCCTCATTAAAAACTCTGTCATGTAAAAACTCAATTTTGAGAAAACCATGACAAAGAAAAAAGAGTACAGCTAAAGGTCAATACTTAAAAATAAAAAGATTACTCTAGTTCCTCATTTTGTAGGTAAAGATTTTCGAACTGCTCAGCCAAATCTTGGTTCTCCGTGGTGTGTTGGGCACGTTCCTTAGCTAGCTCCCAGTCTTTAACCGCAAGTAGCATTTCTACCACCTCACTGCGGAGATTTCTTCTTCTCTCCTCAATAATTCTTCCGCAAAGACTGAAGGCCGATTCGGATGATACCGTAGACACAGGCACCGTGAACACATCCCGTGCTAGCTTTGAGAGCACGGGATATTGGGTCTTGTGATCATTCCACCATTGAAGAACGTTGAGATCTTCCTGGTTGATCGAGTCGCTGTCCAAGTAGGTAGACAGCTCAAGAGCTTCAAGTGAAGCGTGTGCAGGACTTGCTGCGGCCGAACTTCCACCACCGGTGCTCGAAGAAGAAGAGGAACCACCCCAAATTCGGCCCCACTGCAATTTCTTCTTACCTGGGACAGGGACGGGTGGGGCTCTTTGCACGCGAACTCCCTGAAACTTAGTTTCATACTTTCAAAATACTTCATACAATTTTGTCTTACAATCAGAATAGTAGTTAGTGTAATCAATATTCATTGTATCCCCAATAAGATTTAAAATATTTAGAAACCCCCGTAATTTACCCCTATGATCAAGAATAAATGCAAAAGCATACAAGTATGGAATGTTCCTCCAGTATTTAAGATATTTTTGTTTCATGTTATATACTGCAAATCCTAATAGTTGATCATCTTCATATTCTTTTAATAAAGTGGCAATCTCAAAAATTTTATGCAAAATTAAATTAGCAGTTGGATAGTAAACACCAGACAAAGTAACAGTTGCATCATAAAATGTTTCAAGAAAGTAATAAAACCTTTCTACAACATGCCAAGACTGTTCTGTCAGTAGCGGTTGCCCGTCACTGGTAACAACATTCTTGGACTGCAAGAAAACAGTTAGCATATCTTTGTAAGGCAAGACATGTTTCAACATTAAATAACTTGAGTTCCACCGATGGTCCACATCCGTTTGGAACTTGCGTGGTTGCTTGTCCGAAGCGATGCAGAATTGCTTGAAGGTCGCAAGTCGAGGATTAGAACCATTCAGCCATGTTATGGCTTCACGGATAGAATCGAGATATACAGTTACTCTTTTAAAACCAGATTTAACTATAAGATTAATAATATGGCAAGCACAACGTTGATGTAAAAGAAATGATTCAGCATAAACATTGAATAAAGGCTGCAAAATTTCCATTGCTCTGGAATTTGCAGCTGCATTATCTAGAGTAACTGCAAATATTTTATTTGTGATGCCAAAATCCTCACAAACTCTAGAAATTCGTTCAGCAATATTTTCTGCATTATGTGAAACATCAATTAATTTTAAAGCTATTACTCTTTTTTGTAGTTCCCATTCATCATCAACATAATGAGCAACTACACTAATATAGTCTTCCTTAGCCCTACCACTCCAAATATCAGATGTGATACTAATAGAAAATGTGCAAGTAGCAAATAATTGTTTAATATTATCCCGGCCTTGGTTGTAAATATTCACCAAGTCCCGGGTTGTAGTTTGTCTACTAACAGCTTGAAACCTAGGATTATGAGCAGTTTTAATGTAAGTCTCAAATGCAGGAGACTCACCAAAATTTAGGGGTAGATCCTGTCTAGCAATTAAACGGGTAAGGGAATCTCGTGCTACCTGAGCATCATACTCCCATGAACGTACCGTACCGTCCGGATTGAGTACCAGTTGCTGCTGTCTTAGCTGGTAACCTTGCTTCTTCGCACACGCCTCAGCATGCCGCCTCAAATGCCCTGTTCCACCAGAAGATTTTCCAGAGAGTTTAGTTTTACAAATTTTACATTTCGCGTAAGTTACCTCCCTTCCATCCGCGGCGGTCTCCTTGATCTCATCAAAATGTTGCCAGGCGGAGGAAGTTCTTGATCTCTTTGAGCCGGTTGCCGTTGACAAGCTCCCGCTCGCAGTTCCGGATCCTTGTGAAGCCGCATGTATTTCCTCCGTATGTTCTTGCGGTGTAGGAGCCGACCCGGAGTTGTCTCCTTGCGACATCAACAGATAGCTCGGGTCGAAGTCGCTCAGTTGAAACGTCGGGTAGTTCGGATCCATCCTGCAATATAAATAGAGAAAATTAGTATTAAAAAAATAGTACGAACAAAGAAGAAAATTTAAGATTTTTTTACCTTGCAGGAGCACCGGAGGCTGCAGCTATTACCTATGAGAATGTGGGAAATTTTTGAATTTTAGACAAAATTTTGTCTAAAACAAAAATTTTGAGCAAAGAGAGCAAAAGAGAGGAGAATAGAGCACAAGAGGAGAGATTGGGAGGTTTGGATGAGGAAAAATGTGGCTGGGGGTTCCCCTATTTATAGGAAAAAATTTCACAATTTTTCGGATTTTTTTGATATTTTTTCGGATTTTTTTGGTCATGCAACGGCTAGATTCAAAATCTAGCCGTTTTTTCGGACCGTTGGGACATGTGTCAATTTTTGACTGGGCCAACGCGGCCGAACACTGTAGCAACGGTCATCAGCAACGGGCAGATGTCAGTGCAACGGTCGCCTGCCTCCTCCTCCCACACGCACCCGGCCAGGCCGGCCTCGACCTCCTCCCGGCCTTCTCTCCTCGGCTCCTCGGCAGCCCTCCGCCTCCTCCCGCCGCCTCGGCCTCCTCCCGGCCTCCTCGGCTCCTCCACGGTTCCACCTCCTCCCGCCGCCTCGGCCTCCCGCCGCCTCCTCGGCTCCTCCGCCTCCTCCGCCTCCTCCTCGGCTCCTCCGCCTCCTCCCGCCTCGCCTCCTCCTCCCCCGCCTCCTCGGCTCCTCCACCTCGGCCTCCCGCCGCCTCCTCGGCTCCTCCGCCTCCTCCGCCTCCTCCCGCCTCGCCTCCTCCTCATCCGCCTCCTCGGCTCCTGAGCTCCTCCACCTCGGCCTCCCGCCGCCTCCTCGGCTCCTCCGCCTCCTCCTCGGCTCCTCCGCCTCCTCCCGCCTCCTCCTCCTCCGCCTCCTCCCTCCGCCTCGGCCTCCCGCCGCCTCCTCCTCGGCTCCTCCGCCTCCTCCCGCCTCCTCCTCCTCCGCCTCCTCGGCTCCTCGGCTCCTCCCGCCGCCTCGGCCTCCCGCCGCCTCCTCCCGGCCGCCTCCTCCCGCACCCGCCTCCTCCCGGCTGCTGCCTCGGCCTCCGCCGGCGCCCTCCGCCGACGCCTGCCTCGGCCTCCGCGGCCGCAGACGCCTGCCACGGCGGCGCGGCCTCCGCCGCCGCTCTCCGGGCGGGCCGTGCCGGCCCGTGCCCCGTGCCCCGTTCCCGCGCCCCGTGCCCGTGCCCGTGCCCGTGCCCGTGCCCCGTGCCGTGCCCGTGCCCGTGCCGTGCCCATGCTGGCCCGCTACAGTCCACGGGCCGTGCCGTGCCGGCCCGCCGTGCCGCACCGCCGGCCCAGGCACGGCACGGCTACTCGGGCCGTGCCGGCACGGCCCACGGCCAACCGTGCCGGGCCGGCCCGGGCACGGTTACTGTAGCACCGTGCCCGGGCCGGCCCGACGGGGCACGGCCCATTTGGACATCTATATGAACACCCTGCCTCCATGAGACATATAACAATTCAGGTTGCAATAGAAAAGGGATTCCAACAGATACCTCCAGAGGAGTAACAGTGATGGAGCAGCAATGTGCATATGCTTTGGTGGTGCTGCTGCTATAGGTTAGGGGCTGGGTTCACAAGTGCGTCCATCCAGCCTTTACACCCTAATGTCTATCGGGCCGAACATGTTAAACTAGTCAGACTCTGATACCAATTATAGAATCGTAAAGGGTCTTTTTCACCTCAAAACCTAGCCAATGAGGCGAGGGACTCCCCTACTTATAAAGTAAGTCCCTTACCCTTCTACAACCAATATAGGACTATTGTGTTCTTTTCCCTTGCAAGAATTGCAATCAGTCACCTTCTAAACTTCAGATAGCACCATCCTCACCTTCTAACCTTCAGATAGCATCATCACTCACCTTCTTACCTTCGTAAAGCATCATAACATTGGACATAAAGAGGCATATTCCAATGAAAACAGGGAAGAAGGAAAAGTATGTGTAACGTAGCACAATGCATTGAAGATTTCATTTACGTGTCCACATGATTTCTGGTATGATATCTTAAATTTGTAAGAATGGCACAATTCAGAGATATATGCAGTGAAAGCACTAATATAAAAGTAATGGTCATTCTGAAGAGTTATTAGGTTGCTAGAGCATCGCCCAGGTGCAATTCCTAGTATAGCGACAAATGACATAAAAATTTGTGAATGCAATCTTTCTCGACGTGTGAAAATATTTTGACTATTTGAGACTAATCTCTGGGTCGCTCAACCAACAGGGAAACCAATTAAAATGCTGAGAAGACAGTAATATACTTGGAAAAGAGAGTTGGATCTGGTACAGTCTTTGCTTTTGCTAGCACCACTGCCATCCCACTAATCAATCTGATCTGCACTTTGTCTCTCTGCTCTCCAGCTCTCTTTGCTCTGATTTGCACTTCTCATGCACCTCAATTCTTGGGCTGCCCTGCCCTGAGCTTCTCTGCTCCACATCCCTGATAGCTCTGCTCTATGCTTCTGCTCTGTTCTACCATCTGCACCACCCACTTCCTGCTGCCCTTTGGCTTGCCATGGTGTCGTGTTGACATCCTTATATCCCTTGGGCACCATGGTCGCTTAGCATCCTTGCAATCATGGTTACATTTCTCATTTCAGCTGAAAACAAATGTCATACCAAATATTAGTATACAATGTACAGCAAGTTAACAAATGCAAAGTCTCACAGCAACTCAACATTAGAATGGCATGATTTCTGTTACACACCATGCAGATCTAACATGCAAATCTAATTAGTTCATTTCCTCCGTAACTTTTGTTTGGGCTATTAGGATTTATCAATTCAAAGACCTAATGGGTTTAGTTTTGTAACTTCTTCACAAATTTAAATTACGAGCATACATAGAAATCGTGAGAATAAGTTACGCAAAAACTTTATTGCTCCAACGTATTCCGCGTTCATGACAAGAAAATTTTCACCTAGCACACATCTCAATAGAACAAATTTGCATGAAACACCTATGAATACGATTATTCTTACTGCATAAACATAATAAACTACACAAAACAGGCATCCTTAAGCAATATCTACCCCTTCGCAGGAAAAAAAAATCAGATATATCCATGCATTTTAGAGATGAGGGAATGTGATATGCCCAGCTCGTCCATCTACCATCTTCTTCATCTGACATAATACAAGGAAAAAAAAATTGCACAATACACTCTCTACCGCGCCTAGCATGTAGAAGAAAATAACAGAAATAATAGAAAGCACACGAAACCATACTACTACTACTACCCTGAGTCTAGGATCCATGCTACCAGAAATAATCGGACCCGATCTACCAGCAATAATTGTAAAAACTTACTCCCTCCGTTCCAAAATATAACAACTTCTAACATTCATAGTTTGTCCCAAAATATAACAACTTCTGCACCTATATTCTCTTTTCAATCAATTGCGAGTTTCCACTGTAAAAGTTTTTCACCTTCTTTTTCTTCTCAACCAATCATAGCCTTGTCCTATTTAATTTCAATAACTTCCTTAATACTTGTGCCCAACTTTAAAACTCTTTGTATTTTGGGATGAAGGGAGTAGACCCGAGTGAATGCGTCACATGAAACCTTAATCCTTGACTCCTAAAACCCTGTATTAGTTTGGGCCGGAACGGGATTTCAATCACGTGCAGCCCGAGAACGGTATTGTGCGGGAGCATTTCAGCTTACGTGCAGCCCATCTTAGTAGTCCAGGAACGGGATTTCGACCTACGTGAGGCCCGCCCGTGCTAGATGGGCCTGAACGGGTGTGGATCGCGTGCGGCCCAATTACGTGCGCCGGTATTCCAAAGTAGGTTCAGCCCATTTATGTTTATGGCCTTTCTCTCAATCGGCCTAACCCATCAAGCCGATTTCGGAATGAGAACTACGCCTGTCTAGTGGGCCTGCTTTCTTGACGGGCCCCGCAACATCAGCGGATCGCTTGGCTAACTGACATGTGGCCCACAGGTCGTCCCAACATTTTTAATGTGACATAAATTCCAGGTCAAGCTCCTCATAGTACGTACTTCTCTATGTGAAAGGGTAATCAATTGGTTGTCCTTGATCTTTTTACTAAGTGCTGCAGAAGTTAATGTACTGAAAGCTTAATCTCCTCCAAGGAAATCATTTGTTACATTTGAACAGAAAGCGACAGCATCCATAAAATCATTTGTTACATTTGATACAGTCTCATGAAACTGAATTAAGAAATTCATCACCGTGTGCTGTGGCTAGTTTCTTACCAGTCATCATCACAGCTAATTAAACCGACATGAATTTTATTATTTTCGATAGTCTCATGAACGGAATTTAGAAATTGATCATCTTCTCAAGTTGAGCATTGTGTTGTGTGCCGTGGCTAGTTTCTTACCAGTCCTAATCACAGCTAGTTTCTTAAAATCCATTCAAAATTCATCCGGGAGAGGTGAAATCAGTTTGGTCAAGAATAAAAAATCACTTCTTGATTGACTTAGCTAAGGAGACCCCGATTACTCTGCCTTCTTCTTATTGACTTAGCTAAGGAGACCCCGATTACTCTGTCTTCTTCTTCTCCACCTCCGGCCACAGTGTCACAAAGCCCGCGATGCCGTGCCACCAGAGAGATGGCTAGCGACGTGGTGGGGATGGCGGCAAACATCGCGCAGCTGGCGGGCGTGGACGCTCTCGGGCTGATCACGATGATCGTGGAGGCGGCCAAGGCGGCTCGCCGGAACAAGAAGACCTGTATCGAGCTCGCCCAGCTGGTGGAGCAGGTCGGCGACCTGCTCCGTGCGCTGCAGGAGCAGCCCGGGGTGACGGTCATGGAGCGGCCGGAGACGAGCGCGCCGCTCAGGGAGCTGCAGGAGACGCTCCGGCGAGCGTACGAGCTGGTCGAGTCGTGCCGGCGAGGCAGCTACCCGCGCCGGTTCTGCGCCGGGAAGGACCAGGGTGAGAGCCTCCGCGACGTGCAGAGCAGGATCGGCATCTACCTCCAGCTCTTCCCGATCATCTGCCACATCGACGGCACCCGCCTCCTCGTCCGCGTCATCGCCGACGGCGCCGCCGCTTGCTCTCCACGCTCCGAGGTACGTATATATATATTAATATATTATTTGAAACTATATATTAATATATTATATTTATACGTATAGATTATAAATACGTGTACAAATACAATTGGTTAGGAATTAAGCCTGCTTGAATTACACATATTTGGTTTATTTTGTGAATTCAGAGGGGTGAAGATGAAGTGCTCATGTCGCTTACCAACCGCCCAAATCCTCAAAATAGGTCTCAGTCTGTTTGTCGCTCTCTCTGTTTTGAAGGTAGCATGAAAGCACAATCTTTAGCGTTTTATTTAACTGAATGTAGGTTTCAAAAGTTCAGTTATTCTCAGTTGGTGCATGCTACAAATGACTTCTCACTTGATGGACAACTAGAACAGGGCACCTTGGCCATTTTCTACAAGGTAAGAAAGCTAGGTAGGACTGGAATAGTAGGTAAGTAGTATTGTAATCATTATGTTTATGTATAGAGTAACTTTACGGTGTTCTCTGCTAGTAATTACTACCGGTATTTCACCAGTAGAAATGATCTCAACCGTTGATATACGAATTTTACTAATAATAAAAAAATTATTCTAGTTAAGGTGATAGTAAAAATAGATCTGATCCATTAAATTAAAAAATATAAACAGTCTAGATTGATTCTACCACCAATAGCATTGTAAAACACCTCTTAAGTATATGTTTCCTCTCTGTTTTTTTCAAGAGAACTTTTGTGGATTCAATCATGTTTCACACTGTTGAATGAGTTGCAGTTCATCCATAGTAGACAATAATCTTCAGAAGCTTTTTTGTGTTACACCTTTTCAGGGTAAACTTCATGGGAATGATGTTACTATCAAAAGGCTCTCAGTTTCAAGTTCAGGTCAGAGGTTACCTGAATGTATGAGTGAGAATGAGCTATTCAAAAATGAAATCAACATTCTTCCAGAACTTCAGCAAAAAAATGTAGCCAAACTTGTGGGATTTTGCACTGAACATAGCGAAAGGGTTACGGTCTACGAATGCATGCAGAACGGGAGTTTGGAGAACATCATTTTTGGCATGTCTTTTTCAGTACATTTTTGTTAATTTCAACTTTTCAAGTTCATATGTGGACAGATTTTAATGATGAACTAATGGTTGACATCTTACAAGCATTTGCAGGGCCAGTAGCAACAAGGTCAATACTTGATTGGCCGACACGCTTCCGAATAATTGAAGGGATAGCACAGGGTCTTGCTTATTTACACAATTATTCCAAGGTACGAGTTATTCATAGAGATTTGAAGCCGAGCAATATTCTTTTGGATTCAGATATGAACCCAAAGATATCCAATTTTGAGTTGGCTGAAATGCTAAGTTCAGGCACGGATGAACAGAAAACGGACAATGTGGTAGGCTCAATGTAAGACAAACTGATAAGTGATGTTAATTTTTTTCACATTAAAATATTTCATTGCATTCAACTTCACTCTCTTATACTTTTTATTCATAACATTTTTTCTTTTTTTCATTCGTCATGTAGTGGATTCAGTGCTCCGGAGTATATGCATAAAGGTATTTTCTCGGTCAAGACCGATGTGTACAGCTTTGGTATCGTGGTTCTTGAGATCATAAGCGGAAAAAGATGGACTCAACCAAATCAGACACGCTTCCACCGAGATCTATTAACATGGGTATGTTGAAATCGTCTGCACATTGATTTCTTATGAGCCATCCCAAAAGCAAAATCTCTGTTATGCACTTGGGAAAATCAGATAGTGGAGTAGTGTGTCACTAGAAAATTCAGGCTGTGCACCTAACGCACAGGTTTGCAAAACTGTCCTGCTATATGAAACACATTAAGGGTGCGTTCAAATGCTTTTGCACAAGGCTTTTGTAAAACTAGATTAATATAATTTTTAAAGCAGCTTTTAGATAGAAAATTTTTATAAAAAAATATATCGTTTAGCAGTTTAAGAAATGTGCTCGTAGAAAACGAGGGGAGTTTTCGCCCTAACCTTTGCTATGGAACGGACCCTAAGTAAAAGTCTGAACTTTCAGATTCAGACATGCAGTTGACTGAAACTAACATAGTCGTGTTGTCCGCAGGCATGGGTGAGGCCATCGTGCTGCGGCACGTACGCGGCGCGGAGGCTGAAGGATCTGGTCGACCCAGCGCTGCACGCCGTGTCGTTCCGCAGCAGGGCGCTGCCGCGGTGCCTCTCCTTCCCGGCGAGGCGGCGCGCGCTGTCGCAGCAGCGGGAGATGCGCCGGTGCGTCCGGGCGGCGCTGCTCTGCATCCAGGAGAGCCCGAGGCGGCGACCGTCCATGCCGGAGGTCGTCCACATGCTGCGCCCCAGGAAGACCGCGCCGCCGCTCCCCGGCCGCTCGCGATTCACCACGGCGAGCTCGCTCCACGGCGGCGACGTCAAGAGCAGCTGATGGTTATTCATTGGAAGAACGAACAATTTGTTAGTATTCATGAACTCAAAAACGTTAAAGAGTTTCAGACGAAATTAGAGCACTGAATAACTGAAAAGTACAGGAATGAAATCCTGATTTGAAACACTGTAGTGGGGTTTTCACTGGTGTACATTAATGCCATCAGGTGAAAATGCTGATATGAAATCCTTTTGTCGTTGCTACTCTTTTTACCATGTAAAACTTGTAAATTGCAAACGTGCAAGTACAACAAGAGACTTGAATCCTGTATGGAAAGCTTGTAAACAGCAAATATACAACTAGAGATTTAATTGTATTTATACAATCAGGTAGTCGGTTGGCATGTCTCTGCAATGCAGGAGACAGATTACAGATACAGCCATCGTTGCCTCTACCTGTATCTGAAAACCATAATGCACGTCCAACTTAGAACGAATCAAATCGTCCAGCAAAAAAATTATTTACAGGTACTTGATTGGCCGACACGCTTCCGAACAATTAAAGGGATAGCACAGGGTGTAGCTTATTTACATAATTATTGCAGGGTACGAATTATTTATAGGCATCTGAATCCGAGAACATTCTTTCGGATTCAGATATGAACCCAAAGATATCCAATTTTGGGTTAGCTGAAATGCAAGTTCAGCAACGGACACAGAAAACAGACAGACAATGTAGTAGGCTCAATGTAAGATGTACTGATGCTAATTTTGTCACATTTTCAACTTCACCTTTATATATACTACCTCCGTCCCAAATTATAGTGTAGTGGTGTGTGTCACTAGAAAATCAGTCCATGCACAATGCACAGGTTCCCAAATATGAAGAAACACATTAAGCATGTCAAAAATCAAATCGATGGACATCTACCTAGGTTAAAAACCTTCTAAAAAGACTTCAAAAAAAAATACTACCATCTCGTGCATGCAGATGCAGTAATGGAATCCATAAGTACAAGTCTGAACTTTCAGATGGAGATATAGGTGTGTAAGTAGGCTGTGCCCAGGTGGACCGGCCCGGGCATTGTGCTACAGTAATTATACTTGGGCCGGTATGGCACGGGTGGCCGTAGACCGTGTTGTGCCTGGGCCAGGGGTGTGGCACGGCGGGCCGGCACGACGGGCATAGGCACGGGTGGGGGGTCCAACTGAGCGACTTTGACCCGAGCTATATGCCGATGTCGCAGGGAGACGACTCCGGGTCAGCTCCTACACTGCAAGGATAGCCGAAGGAAGTACATACGGTTTCGGAAGGATCCGGAATTACGATCGGGAGCGTATCGACGGCAACCGGCTCAAAGAGATCAAGAACTTCCTCCGCCTGGCAACATTTTGATGAGATCAAGGAGAACGGCGTGGATGAAAGGGAGGTAATTTATGTGAAATGTAGAATTTGTAAGACTAAACTCTCTAGAAAATTTTCTGGTGGAACAGGGTATTTGAGGCGGTATGCTGAGGCATGTGCGAAGAAGCAAGATTACTAGCTACGACAGCAGCAACTGGTACTAAATCCTAACGGTACGGTACGTTCATGGGAGTATGATCCTCAGGTAGCATGAGATTCTCTTACCCGTTTAATTGCTAGATACGATCTACCTCTAAACTTTGGTGAGTCTCCTGTATTTGAGACTTACATTAAAACTACTCATAATTGTAGGTTTTAAGAGAGTAAGTGCATATCTTGATTCCATCCGTGAAGCCATAATATGTTTCAATGATTCTAATCCTTGACTTGCAACCTTCAAGCGATTCTGCATCGCTTCGGACAAGCGTCCACGCAAAATCTAAACGGATGCGGACCATCGATGGAACTTGACTTATTTGATGTTGAGACATGTCTTGCCTTATAAGGATACACTAACTTTTTTTGCAGTCCAAGAATATTGTTACCAGTGACGGGCAACCGCTACTGACAGAACCGTCTTTGCATGTTGTGGAAATGTTTTATTACTTCCTTGAAACATTTTATGATGCAATTGTTACTTTGTCTGGCGTTTACTATCTAACTGCTAATTTAATTTTGCATAAGATTTTTGAGATTGCCACTTTATTAAGATAATATGAAGATGACCAACTACTAAGACTTACAGTGTTTCACATGAAGCAGAAATATCTTAAATACTGGATGGATATTCCATACTTATATGCTTTTGCATTATTCTTAATTCTATGGGTAAAATGCGTGGGTTCCTTAATATTTTGAATTTTATTGGGGATGCAATGAATATTGATTACACTAACTACTATTCTGATACTAAGACTAAATTATATGAAGTGTTTCGAAAGTATGAAACTAAGTTTCAAGGAGTTCGCGTGCAAAGAGCCCCACCCATCCCTATACCAGGTAAGAAGAAATTATAGTGGGGCCGAATTTGGGGTGGTTCCTCTTCTTCTTCAAGCACTAGTGGTGGAAGTTCGGCCGCCGCAAGTCCTGCACACGCTTCGCCTGAAGCCCTTGAGCTGTCCTCCTACTTGGACAACAACTCCATCAACCAGGAAGATCTCAACGTTCTAGGGTGGTGGAACGATCACAAGACCTAATATCCTGTGCTCTCAAAGCTAGCACGGGATGTGTTCACAGTGCCTGTGTCTACGGTATCCTCCGAATCGACTTTCAGTCTTTGCGTAAGAATTATTAAGGAGAGGAGAAGAAATCTCCGCAGCGAGGTGGTAGAAATGCTACTTGCAGTCAAATACTGGGAGCTAGCCAAGGAACGTGCCCAACACACCGCAGAGAACCAAGATTTGGCTGTTCAGTTCGAAAATCTTTACCTAGAAAATGAGGAACTAGAGCAGTGTTTTTTATTTTTGAGTGTTGACCTTTAACTGTACTCTTTTTTCTTTATCATGGTTTTCTCAAAATTGAGTTTTTAGAAGGTAGAGTTTTTAATGAGGTAGTTGTGTAATAACAAATTCAATAAAGGTCATTGCTCATTTTTCCCCTATATCTATGTAGAAATTAAATTGCATAATTATATATGTGTTGCTATTTTGGTTGTTTAAAAAATATGAAAATTTCCTTCTCCAATATCATCAAAAAATAGCCTCATATTTTTTTACTTACCTCAAATAATTTTGTGCTTTTTTTCCATATTTTTTTACCAGTCCTCTAATTTTTACAAAATTTTTAAGTCACTTTTTTCTTTTTTTAAAGCCACTTTAACTCACTTTTCCCTTTTTTTTTCAATTTTTCTTTTTTTACAATGGGCACCATCCGCCGACGGGGCCCACCGCTCTACTCCTCCCCACCGCGCGCCCACCCGTTCAAATTTGATCGGCGATGGGCGGGAGCCGAAAGGGGAGCAGACCGTTCGATCCAGGGGTGGACAGTCCGATCTAGGGGCAGGAGCAGGACGGGAGGTGTGGCGCCTCCCCGACTAGGTGGAAGGCCACCATGTGCATACGGCACCCGATCCCAGGATCAGTAGTCGGGTACGCACAACAATTATACAACTCAGAGTTACAATAAATACATAACAGAGTACACATATATATACAAGGAGATCCATCCAGGACAGACCCGGAATGGGCAAAATCAACAACAGGTAAACTAGCGAAAACAGCAAAAACAGGGCGGAAGCTGGACAAAAACTACTCCACAGGCTTGGTTGGGAACTAGGCTCGAAACCTTCAGAAGTCTTCGTAGTCAGCCTGGTCTTGGAGGTACTCGGCAGCAGTCGGATCTTCGTCTTCTTCACCAAAACCTACTATACATATATATGAACAAGGTGAGCACTTTCGTAGTCAGCAAGCCGGGAAAGATGCCATGACGGTCAGACAGAAAGGCTAAGGGTTTATTTGCGAAAATTGCCTTTAGAAACTCTTTTCTTTGCAACCACTAGTGAGCTCAAATTTTAGTTGTCGGAAAGAGGCTCACGCCTCGATCCATTCCGCAAGTTGCTTTTCAACAACTCGCCACTTAATGAATCAAGCATATATATATGTATATCATCTTTTACTTCGCATTTGTTGGTCCTGTATCTCCCGAGTAGCTACAACCACTCGTTAACCCTGAGACTCGGCTACAACCAAATCTCAGCTGTGGCACTTAATGCCCGCTACGCTGGCTACAACCAGCTAGCTAAACCGCCGCCCTGGCTACAACCTGGGGGCTCGAACATTGCTGCCCTAGCTACAACCCGGGAGCATGTTCATGGCACTTAATGTCCGCTACGCTGGCTACAACCAGCTAGCTAAAGTGGCTTCCCTGGCTACAACCCGGGAGCACAACTTGATCAACTTGCTGCCCTGGCTACAACCCGGGAGCATGATCAATCCGTCTTCTGGCTACAACCCGAAGACAACTGCACAATTGCCGCCCTGGCTACAACCCGGGGGCTTAAGTTTGCTGCCCTGGCTACAACCCGGGAGCATAATCTTTATCCTGTTTACTTTTCACACACTTGATTATGGTGCTTAACACCCCGGATCACACAGATCCGTTTCTGGCCACACAGGCCTTCCGTTTGCTTACTCGGCAAACTCTGGTCACGGTTCCCTTTCCATCAAACACTTTCACAAATCACTGGCAAACAAATCTACGCTATGGGAATCACCTTGCATCGCCCTTAACCGTGGGCACGGCTGTTCGAACAATTCTGCTAAACTCTACAGAGGGTGTGCGCTTTACCCATCCGACACGAAAATTACACCGAGTACTGGCCTGTACCC
Source organism: Oryza meyeriana var. granulata (assembly GCA_003991445.1). Taxonomy (NCBI): domain Eukaryota; kingdom Viridiplantae; phylum Streptophyta; class Magnoliopsida; order Poales; family Poaceae; genus Oryza; species Oryza meyeriana. Next base: position 46,270 of record RYFJ01003223.1, read on the forward strand.
AGAAATTCATGACAAGGCCATTTCCAAAGCCAGTCTAGGGTTATCCAATGCCAGCCGAAGGATCCACACAGGATTCAGTGGTCGGCACTGAACTTCCCTAAACCTACTATTTACTTGGCCAGGGGCATCCTATAATACCCGTATGGTCGCACTGTAAGATGCTCGGATGAAATCCCCAAAGGAAACGGTCCTTAATGATAATACATCGCCAAGCCACACAGGCACTGGCTCTGTACATCAAGACTTTCACAAACCTTTATTTATTTCACAAAACCTGCCGATACGCAAGGTATCGGGTTTTCCAATCAGTTTAGTAAAACCCAATGTTTTTCCCAAACGACAAACAACGTTGCAGAGCTAAGCCATTCTACTCGGCATCGTATCCTCAGATAGGATGCTAGCGTGCCATTTGTGGGGCTCTCAAGGGAGAAATATATATCAACATCCTACCAAAATAAGTGCTGCTACTGGGTAGGTCCATCGGTTGCGCTTGCAAACCGAGGCCAACAGTTTAAAAAGGTGTAAACTAAGCATGCATATATTTTCCAAACAACATAGTTTTGCATATATGGGAAACAATATGATCAAAGAGGCTTGCCTTGTTCCAAGGAGGGGTCTTCTTCGGCGAAGGCGGCTTCGGGATCATCCACCGGTTCAGGCTCTGAACAGGCAGAAAGAAACACTGATAAGCAGGAGAAGTAAAACACCAAGAAAAGGATCAAGAAGTAGTCGGCTGCAGAAAAAAGGGGGGCAGTTGGCGGAACCAGGCTTGCGAACCAGGCGACAGAGCTCCAAAGCTTGAGAGAAGAACAAGAACTCAGCAGAGCTGGAGCTGGCCGGTTTGCAAAACAAAGGAAGAAGGAGCATGGATGGCTCAATATATAGCCGGCGTGCAAGAGTGAGGCACGGTGGAGCTGGGCAACGGGTAGGGAGAAAAAGTCAAAGTGAACTGACAAAGGATTTGACAGGGAGTGACCTTGGAGTCCAACTGGTCAGAGGAGTTGGCAGGCACTGTAGCTGCGATGAGACATTAAGGTCAAGGCTAGGACAGGTTGGAGAAATCTCACTGACAGGGCTTCGGACCGACCACTGGTCCAAGCGATGCAGCAGGTTATTGTCCATCGGTCCTAGCGGTGCTGCGGGCAGGTGAAGACTGGTTCTTCTCCACTTCGGTAGTCGGCGTCCAACGGGCGGGTGCAACTCGGGGGATAAGGAAACAACAGGTCTCAACAAGGTAGTCGGCCACATCACAGTGCTTACTCGGTAGCAAGGAGGTCCGGGTAAGACAAAGGAAAGGGCAGGATACAAGGACTGAGTAGCAGTCTACTCGGCTCAAGGGAGAAGGCAGTCGGCTGGCCGGGAAGAAAAACTGGGGCACAGCTGACAGGACAGGAAGGGAGCTCGGGAAAGCGGAGACTAGCGGAAAAAGGAAAAACGGGTCGTTACAAACGACCCAGGCCGCCATTACCAAAATGGCGTCCTTAGTCCATGGATCATTATTCACTAGAGACGTGCTTTAGTGAATAATAATCCACATCAGAGATAGCGGCAGAATTATAGCTAGAAGATCCCACTAATTTTTACAAAACCCTGCCACGCAGGGCTGGAATCTTACACAGGGTCCTACATGTCTTCCCATTCGTAGCACTTGGACATCATACAAACTTCAACATCTCGGGTTTGTTGACATAGTTACAGGACTGCTACCCGGTATACATCTACTCATCCCATCCTCCATAGTACATATTATAGTCATAGACATCATCCCCTGGATGTTCAGCACACCAAGCAGCGTAGTACTGGTCCTCCAAACCCTCGTTGGTTCCATTGATTTGCCCCGATGAATTGACCTCTATATATATACGGAAGGGGAGCGAACCGGGCCGGCCGTGATGTGGGTCGCCTTCGGCCCATATGCCACCGAGGGACTCGTGTCGGCACGGCATGGCCCACGGCCTCGGCGTACCGTGCCTGAACTGAGGGGCGGCACGCGGGCCGACACGACATGGCCTGCTATAGCACTCATTGGCCGTGCCGTAGCGGGCCTTGCTGGATCGGGCTTTGGGCCGTCGGGCCGGCACGTTTGGAGATATATAGATGGAGACGAGCAGTGAGTAGCAGTGACTGAAACTTGCATGTATTCATGCTGTGTGCAGCCATGGGTGAGGATGCTCGATTCGTTTGCGCCGCCGTCGTTGCGCACATGGCGTGGGCGACGGCCGGCCGAGCTGGCGGTGAACTTGGCAGCGTGGTGGCCGTGGGTCGAAGACGCCGGTGACGTACGGTACTATGATTCACGTGCGGCCCATATTAGTTTGGGCCGGAACAGGATATCCATCATGTGCGGCCCATTTTAGTTGGGCCAACGTGCGACCCGCCCATGCTAGTTGGGCCTGAACGGGATATAGGTTTCCTCCGGCCCAATAACGGGCCTAGGACTTGCGTGCGCCCGGTATTTCCTTTTGAGAATTTTTACTGTTAATAATTTAATCTATTTTTTAATTTACAAAACTAAATTTTAATTTTTTTTGGCAGAAATACACTCTTGCCGCCGTGGGCCAGGGCGGCATTTAAAAACCGCTGTGGCCCAGGGCGGCAAATGGCCGGGGCCCACGGTGGCGTCACCAGGCCGTGACGGCGGCCCACGGCGTCAGCGGGCCGGGGGCCACATGGCATTGCCGCCCTGGGCCACGGCGGCGAATGGCTCTAGGGGGCCGAACACAAAAATGCATTCGCCGCCGTCCCCCAGGGCGGCGAATGCATTTTTGCGTTCGGCCCCATGCAGCCATTTGTAAATTACCAAATTTGAAAATTTTCTTGCTAATTTTCCTGCCTTATTTTCTTGCTAATTTTTAACCCCAAAAATTTTGAAAATTTATTTCTCAAAATTAGATTCTTAAATTCTATTTATTGTGCCATTGCATTTATTGGGTCGATGTTAAAAAAAAACCAAATATCATAGATTATTCACGTCGTGAAAAAACTTGTCAAACTGAGGGTATTTTCGAATCACCACTCGCATTCCACTCCTCGTATGTCCGGATCGGCACTCGCAATCCACTCCTCCCCGTCTTTCGCCTACACGCTTCACAAAATTTAGTTTTAATCGTGGTTTAGGGTATGTTTTTTGAAGTTTTTTTTATAATCCGACAATGGTGGGCATTAGTTTGTAAAATCATACTGATCATTTTTTCAAGTTTATTTTCGGTAATACTTAATTAATGACATAGTAATAGGCCAGTCTGTTTTACGTGAGGGGCTTAGGACCCCCAGGCGAACAAAATGTTAGGGCCTATGAATTTTTTCCCAAATTTTTGCGCAATGTACGTATTGAATGATTTTTAATTCGACATTGGGAGATGATATATTGTATTATTCGTGATCCACTCGGTCGATACTTAACGCAGTGCACGTATAATAGCATAGTGATATTAGCTAGATGCGAGCCGTTCGCATTGCGGCATGATGAATGCGACACCCATAGTACGAAATACAACAACGGATACAACTTGTGAGCAGTACAATGTATCCGCTCGTTCTAGTCACCGGTTCCTAGAAAAGCGGGTGATTCGTTCATGGTACGATCTAGACAGGCTGTTGTCGGCTGGTGATTCTGGTTGCATGTTCTAGTGCCGTGATAGATCTGACGGCGTGAAATTGTCAATCCATTGTCTGAATTGACACCTCCTTGGAGGATCCTGTGAGACGAGTTTGATTAGTAAATTCGTCACGTTTGGTGAAGGTAAACTATCTGCAGGAGGTAAGGTGCGGCTTGAACTTACATCGATATCGTCGTCAAGAATGTTCGGACAAACAAAGTTTCTGCGTCACAGAGTCCCTGGCCTTCTCGACCTGACGACCTAGCAACGATCACCACAAGCGCACGTTGGACGGTCCTCCCATCGCGGTAGTCCGAGAGGTCGATTTCTCCAGTCTGTCCCTTCTAGCTCTAGACGTTGTTCATGCTCCGCCCTCCTGGCCATGTATTGCGCCATGCTTTCGTCTAACGGGAGGTAGTCATATTCCGGGTTGTCGTTGTCAATCCACTCGATGAAGCCGCAATATCTTCCCTCGGTCTATTAAGGTAAATATCCTGGTGTAAGAGTCGTGGGCGTAAAAACGAATATGACAAAGACTTGACTAAAACACGTACCTGGGGACTCCGGTGCACGCACTCGAAGTATCTCCAGCCGTAAGTCTCCTCCTGATGAGATACGTGTAGCCGGCAACGGTCACCACAAAGGCATATCGAGCGTTCAGCCCAAGGTGGCAATACCAAAGCGAAACCTAAATATCGCCAGTTGCAATCCTCCACGAAAAGAGGTGTAGGAGGCATTGTTCGATGCTGCTACAAGAAGAAAAGGAAATTAGTGAGGCAGGTAGTGGCCGTAGTTCATAAACGGTGCGAAGTTTGCCCGAGGGGCTGGGTGAAGGCCCTCTGCTACTATGATGGTGCTTTTATATACGTTGTCGTGCGTCTATTTCCCTATGAGACGTACAGGTCAAAATATAAGGGACATGCATATGCAAAAAGCGGTTGAAGTGGCCGACCATGTATTTAGAATGCTCGTAACGACGCATAACTAAAGTGACGCGCCGAAAGCTCGCTTGTCGCAATGTGGCGCGCGCGGGGCCTATATTATGCAAGTAAAGGTAGTCCGTACTCGCGCATAGTATGCGCCGAAAGTGGTTTGTCCTTTTAAAATGGTACAAACAGGACGGAGTACCGTTGTAAATATTTGTGAAAGGTCAGATCTGAAGGGTGGGATCGAGCCTAGAGGGGGTGAATATGGACATGAAAAATTTGAACTCAAGCGGAAGCAATCTGCAAACAACGGATATTCCATAATAGTATGACAGAATATCTGTTTGATCGGAATTTCCGGTAAACTTTAACGAAAGTTCCGTTTAAGGTTGTTAGCAGAGAGGCACAACGAAATTTACGCTCAAGATCAACAGAAGTTCCGTTAAAGTTGGAAAACAGAACCAAAATTCAACCTCAGAACTGAACGGAAATTCCGGTCCGAACCAACAGAATTTCCGTTCATGACAGAAAAACTTGTTCTAAAAAGGATTTTTCAAAGATTAAGCTCTTTACGATTTTGCGCACTAGTATTTGAACTCTAGGATTCAAAGCGACAACCCTCTTAATATTTTCCTATTGTCGAAGATAAAATGACAATTACATTTTACCGATACAACAAGTTATGCGAGACCTATAAATAAATAAATACAACAATAGCCCCTAGTCCGTACGCCTCCTTGTCCTCCTAGGCTGCACTCGCACGTGCCCGCGCGAGTACATCAGGTGGTCCGCCGCTACCCCACGGGTGGCTCGGACCGCCTGAGTAGTAGGGGAAGCACCGGCGTCGTGCGGCTGTGTGTCCGGTGCACCTCCGAGCTGTGACGACCTGATCACGTCCTACTCCGAAATGAGGTCGTCCTCGGTAGAGATCCAAGCAGAGGTGCTCCGGGCAGATCCCCGCCCAGTGTCCCCCAGGTGGTGGTGAGATCCGCCGCGTGGGGCTGGTAAAGAAAAGTTCGCGTCAGCCGAATAAAATGTGCAGTTAGTTATGGAGAATAAGTTCGAACCTGACGTACCTGACAAACCTCGCCCGATCGTGGAGGCTGCCGTCCTCGATCCTCCGGCGGTACCGGAAGGACCTGCTCCCTACGACATACTGGCCCCTGCAGAATCCGCCGCTCCTGCCGATGTCCCTTCACCATAGGGACCTCGCATATGTATCTGCATCGGTGGGGTTGCATCGGAACGGCGACAAGTCAGAGCACGGACGACCGAGCGCATCGTGTTGCGCATCCGGCCGAACATGATCGTCTGCTCCTGCTCCGTGAGAGGGATGCCAGCCTCGAGGCGCTGGCACAGTAGGCCGAGCTCCGTGACGACCTGCCTAGCATCGTCCGCCTGTTCAGCAGACATGCATGGTTAGTTGCGCGTGGTAACTACCATTGAAAATAGTATGAAAACCATTGACTCATCACGCAGAAGTAGTCCTGGTCGCGGTGTGTCGGGTATGCGTCTCGCACCCCCGCGATGTGCGCCTGTGGAGCCCTGGGAGTGAACGTCACCGGTAGTCTGGTACGGGGCTGGTACCAGGAAAGGTATTGCTCGTACATGTCGGCTGTGTAGGGGTGGATCTCCGTTATGACGTCCTCCGTGGCTATGACCCAGTCGTTGATGTACTCGATGATGGTGGGTCTCCACAACCTACCGGCGGCTTGGCCACGCCGATTTAACCTGCAGAGCACAACCGGTGACACAATGCATAATAATACGGAATATTCATTTCCACACATACATGTGAACGTGTTGCAGTACGGCCTGGAGTTGTGGATGGCCGAAGGTCTGGCGCATACCGAACTGCCGCATCACATGCTGTGGGCAGTGCGGCTCAACAGAAATGTCAAACAGCATCGGCGTCATCGTCAGCCAGTACGCCTGGTCCCTAGTGCAGAGGGACGACAGCCCAAGCGGCGCACGCGCCATCACCGCCTCGGCGCTGTACGGCTCCCAGACAACGTCGTCGTCCGTGATCCTGTCGAACTCCATGACGAAGTCTGGGTACGACTTCTGCACCTGCACGTGAGCGTACCGACGCTACAAACAGGTAAAGAGTTCTCGTTAGTCCAAGTAACATAAAAAACCGAGACGGTTCTAACACCGAACATACCTCACAACGACACCACACCGTCCCCATCGTCGGATAGTCCTCCGATGGGACATCCACGTACAGGATCGGCTCGTACGGACTGTGGTCCACCACGGGGCGGCCGATCGCGAACCGCTCTGTCGTGCAGAGCTGTAGGAGGAGTGGACAACCCATGAAGACAGCTTCTGGGTCGGTCTTCCTGCAGCCGTCGCATAGACCCCTGTACGTGGCGGCAAGGACTGCCGATCCCCAACTGTATTGGGGAACAGCACCGTCCTCGGCGTCGGCTATCTCCCTCACGTAAGGGATCAAGCCCTTGTCGACTACGTGGCCGTGCGAGTTAGTGAACATCACCCACCCGAATAGCCACAACAGGTACGCCTCCAGGCTCCTCTGCAGTGAGTACGCGTCGGCCTCCGGGTCTAGCTAATCAGACTGCAGTAACATATAAGGAAGTTGACACTGTAATTCTAGTACGGACTGAAGGACGAACATAAAACAACAAGAAAGCATTCTTACTGTGTAGCTCAGTACCCAAGCCTGAGGGGGGCCCGCATGCTTGTACGGGGAGATCTCGCCGACGAGGGAAAGCCCCGGAGCACGGTGAACCGGGGCGAACCGCTGCAGAATATCATCTCGCCACGCCTGGAGCCCGTCAACTGGGCCCATCGGATCGCCGGCTAGAGGCAGCCCAAGGAGGAGGCTGACGTCCTGCAGCGTGGGGGCCATCTCACCGCATGGGAGGTGGAAGGTGTACGTCTCCAGTCTCCACCGGTCCACAAAAGCTGTGATCAGTGACCGGTCGATACCTGTAACGACCCGTTTTTCTACCTCCTGTTGGAATTCTTTTTCTTTGAATCCTAACTCCTCTCTTATTCCGTCAGCTGTGCCCCAGTCTCTCTCTCCCTGGCCAGCCGACTACTGTTTCCCCTTGTGCCGAGTAGATTCCTACTCAGTTCTTAAGTCTTACCCTTTATCCTTGTCCACTCGGCCACCTTTGCCGCCGAGTAAGCTCTTGAAATCACCGACTACCTTGTTGAACTGCTCTGCCATGCCCTCCCGACTGACCTGTCCACTCGGTCTATTCGTAGCTGCGCCGGACTCGCGGGAAGATTCCCCCCCCCCCCCCGGTATCAAATCTCTGGCGACGACCTGACCCTCATCTTTTCCCTGACCTGCCCCAATCCGGTCAGCACACGTCGCTCTGCCCTATCATTAGTCGCGTTGTCTCATCGCCTCATCAAGTTGCGCCCCTCCCGTTGGACGCCAATTACCGAAGTGGTGATGTAACCAGCCTTCACCTGCTCGCAGCACAGCTCGGACCAGTGGACAATAACCCGCTGCATCGCTTGGACCAGTGGTTAGTCAGAAGCTCTATCAGTGAAGTTCCACTAACCCGTCCTTGCCACGACCTGAATGTCTCATCGCCGCTCCAGTGTCTACCAACTCCACCGGCCACGCCCAATCCCTAAGTCAAACTCTGCCTTGACGTCGCGTCGCCCCAGCCAGCTCGTTGTGACCTTGTCAGCTTATCGTGACCTCCTTTTCTTTATCCGCTGCCCAGCACCGCAGTGTTCTGGCTTCGCGCGCCGGCTATAAAGCCATCCGTGCCTCCTCTTTCCCTTGTTTTGCAACCCGGTTGTATCTGTTGAATCATCATCTTCCTCCTCCCTAGCCTCGGAGCCGTTTCTTGTTTCCCTAGCTCCATCGCCGAGCTAGTCTACCATTCGGAGTTCCTATCGGGTGAGCCTTGCTGCCCGGTCCACAAACCTGGCTCAGCCGACTGCTACCTTTCTGCAGCCGATGTTCTTTTCCTAAGTGTTTTACCTCTTTCCGGCTTATCAGTGTTTATCTTTTCTGCGTGTTTAGATCCTGAACCGGCGGACGATCCAGAAGCCGTCTTCGCCGAGGAAGATCCTTCTTTGGAATAAGGCAAGCCCCTTTGACCATATTGTCTCCTATATGTGCAAAATTATATTGTTTGCAAAATATGCATGCCTAGTTTACACTTCAAATTGATCGGCCTCAGCTCGCAAGCACAACCGACAGACCTACCCAGTAGTCGCACTTATTTGATAGGATGTTGCCGTATTTCTCCCTTGATAGCCCCACCAATGCCTAGTTTATGCCTTAAGTTCAGCACAAGGCACCGAGTTCTTCGGATGTGCCCCGGGAACAAGGCAATGATGTGCCCCGGGAACGAGGCAGTGCTCGTGCCCCCGGACGGTGCTCGTGCCCCGGGTACTTAGCAGGAGAACGGCTGTGGCCGGCTGTTGCTTGTGCTGAATGTGGCTTCCCCTCCAGTCCAGTTTCGCAGACAGCGTCCTATCTACGGATACGGATGCCGAGTAGAATGGCTTAGCCCTGCAACGATTGTTTTGTCGTTGGGAAATAGTGGGTTTTGCTCAACTATTTGAAAACCCGGTACTCTGCGTATCAGCGTGTTTGAGAAACAAATGAAAGTTTGTAAAAACCCTGATGTACAGAGACAGTGCCTGTGTGGCATGGCTATGTATTACCGATAAGGACCATTTCCTTTAGGAATTCCATCCGAGCATTTTACAGTGCGACCATACGGGTAGAATGAGATGACCCTAGCCGAGTAAATTGTAGGTTTAGGGAAGTTTGGTGCCGACTGAAGTGGACTCATCTGAGTTGTGGCTCGTGAGCCCTGGTGCTGACGGTGGTTGTAGCCGACCTGAACCATTGATCCTGTGTGGATCCTTCTGCTGGCATTAGATAACCCTAGACTAGCTTTGGAAATGGCCTTGTCACGAACTTCCGGTATCGGCCAGTACTCGGTGTAAGTTTCGTGTCGTATGGGTAAAGCGTACACCCTCTGCAGAGTTCAGCAGAACTGTTCGAACAGCCGTGCCCACGGTTAAGGGCGATGTAAGGTGATTCCCATAGCGTAGATTTGTTTGCCTGTGGTTTGTGAAAGTATTTTGATGGGAAGGGAACCATGACCAGAGTTTGCCGAGTCACAAACGGAAGGCCTGTGTGGCCAGAAACGGGTCTGTGTGACTCGGGGTGTTGACGCACCATAAACAAGTGTGTGAAAAGTAAACAGGAGAAAAGTCTTCGGGTTGTAGTCAGAAGACGATAAAGAGCAAGCTCCCGGGTTGTAGCCAGGGAAGCAAGTTTGAGCTAACTGGTTGTAGCCAGTGTAGCAAATATGACCGGTTGTAGCCGAAAATCTCTCAAGAAAGTCTTCGGGTTGTAGCCAGAAGACGATAGAGAGCATGCTCCTGGGTTGTAGCCAAGGAAGCAAGATTGAGCTAACTGGTTGTAGCCAGTGTAGCGAATATAACCAGTTGTAGCCGGAAATCTCTAAAAGAGATAGCTGAGATTTGGTTGTAGCCGAGTCTCAGGGTCAACGGGTGGTTGTAGCCACTCGGGAAAACAACAGACCGAATGGAGTGGTCGGAGCCACTTGGATGACAGTTGAATGAGAAGTCATTCAATTAAATCACCATAAGATGAAAATGGAAATATATGATTCATTAAGTGGCGAGTTGTTGAAAAGCAACTTGTGGAATGGATCGAGGCGTGAGCCTCTTTCCGACAACAAAAAATCAGACACACTAGCATTTGACAAACAAAATGTTTCTAAAGGCTGTTTTCGCAAATAAGACTCTTAGCCCCCTTTGTCTAGCCGACATGGCATCTTTTCCCGGCTTGCTGAGTACGAAAGTACTCACCCTTGTTCATATATTTATAGTAGGTTTTTGTCGAAGGATGAAACCCCGACGGCGGGAAGTCGGGAGACCCCCCTTTTGAGGTTCGGCCAGGGGAGTGGTTCTCAGGTGAATGCGGCGTCCGGTGTAGAAGAAAGATCGATCGGTGGATGATTGCACACAAAGAAGACAGGAGGATTTATACAGGTTCGGGCCGCTCGGAAGCGTAATACCCTACTCCTGTGTGTTTTGCTATGTGAGAGAGATGAATGTGGGTCGCTGTGTTACAAGGTGAACTCGGCTCGCGGCCGGAGCTGAGGAAGACGAACAGTAACGAGAGTGTGAGCTAGAGAGCGGGTCCTAGCCAGAGAGCCCTTAGTGGTTGCTAACGCTCCAGCTTGCCCTCCCTTCCTTGTCGGCTCGGATCCTCCTTTATAGAATCAGGGGAGTCCACAGTGCCAAGTATCTCATCTAGGAGGAAGCTAGCTACCCTCTGCCTTGGTCGCACGCACGCACGCGGCCGCCTGCCGCGTCGCGTTTGGAGGACGTCTAGTCGCCCATGTCCTGCCTGCTGAGCCCATGCCGGAGCATGTTCGGCGCGTCTTGTCGCCTGGTCGTCATGCTGCTTGTCTGCTACGGGCAGCTATGGCAGCGGACGCTGTTGAGATGTGAGAGCGCACGTCGTTGCCGAAGTCAAAAGGTCTCTGACTGCACAGGCACGTGTACACAGCGCAGGCGTGCATCCACAGGGGGCCATCAGGAGACGCCCACGCGTGGCGGAGCAGGCGACAAAGGCGACAGGCCCTGTCACCTCGTCATTAATGTAGGTAGTTGGGGAGCTGGTCCGCTGAGTTCTTCGAGTCGATCGGCCCCTGGGGCCGAGGCGATCGGCACCCGGGGCCGAGTCAGTCGGCACCGGGACCAGGGCGATCGGCACCCGGGACCGGGAGGATCGGCACCTGAGCAGTCGGCAATCGGCCTCGGGACCGGGCATCGGCACCCGGGACCGGTGGGACCGGCACCCGGGCAATCGGCACCCGGGTCCGGGGCGACCAGTACCAGGGACCGGGGCTCATGGCCTCGGGCCCGAAAACGGAGCTTCCCGGGACCGGGGACGAGACCCGGGGCCCGGGCACGGAGCTTGTGGGCCCCGGGACCAGGCACAGAGTGTCCCGGGATCCGAGGTGGCCGTGGATGTCCGGCACGAGGCGCCCGGGGAATGCGCACCCGGGCCCGGCCAGTGCTCGGGCCCCCAGGTACTTGGCGGGAGAGCGGCCGTTGCCGGCCTTCTCTTGCGCAGAATGTGGACTCCGGAGTATTTGTCGCGGCCGAAGACCCTCGCGTCCCCGGGGACTAGGGGACCCCCAGTCCCATTTCGCCGACAGTTATGGAGAAGAAGAAGACCCGACTGCTGCCGAGTTCTTCCAAGACCAAACCGACTACGAAGACTTCTGAGGTTTCGAGCCTAGTTCCCAACTGAGCCTGTGGTGTAGCTGTGTTCTTTTGCCGAGTAGTTTTCCTTGCTTCCGCTCTGTCTGTGCTGTATGTCGTTAGTTTACCCTGTTGTTGCCTTTGTCCATCTGGGGCTTGTCCTAGATGGAAATCCTTTGTAATATATGTATGTACTCTGATATGTATTTATTGTACTCTAAGTTTATATCATCGATGACTATGTGTGTACCCGACTACTGATCCAGGGATCGGGTACTGTGTGCACATGGTAGGCTCCCACCGAAGGTGGCGGGTCCCACAATACCCCACTTCTTCGCCGGGTCATTCGGGTCCACTACGGCTGCTACCAGCCTACACAGCGGCAGAAGGCCTGCCTCCCGCAACCTGACAATCAAAACAAAGCAAGTTAGTAAGTTCACATATACAGCTTCACAGTACAACGTTCGTACGTACCTAGTCATGAACCGAGGGTCCACGGGAAGGAGTCGCCTAGAAAGTTGAGGACGTAAGTGTTAACGCCAAAATTTGGCACGGTTCGCATCGGACTCGGTTAAGGAAGGAAATTGTGTCAGCCGATGGAAGCTAATCCAGAAGAAGCCGAATTCAGGAAGGAATCGTGAAGACCGCAGTATGGCAGTTAATTACCTTATCTATTAATTAGGTAGTTTTGATAATTTTTAGGAAACCTGATCTCGTATCTGATCGGGGCTTGTTAGTTTTCCTTTTATAGATAGGAAATTGTGTGCCGTGTCCTATCAGGACTGTAACAATCTCAGGGTATAAATATGTATGCCCGGGTACCTTGTAAATCATCTCAACGATCAATACAATTCGGCGCATCGCTACCCTTTTCGACGGGTTCTTGCTTCTCGAGCCGGGCTGCATCGGTTAGGTCTGAACTCCTGCAAGAGGGTAAGACTCGTCACCCCTTACCCAGGTGTATCTATTCTGTCTACGGCTACATCAGTTAAGTTTGATCTCTTAGGCCGGGTAGATATATCACATCACGCGTGCATAGTTTTTATCGGCTTACTGGGTGTAGTTTATCATCAGTTTGTGCTGCATCGGTTCGGTCCGACCTACTAAACTGCCTGATAAGTTATTCCTGCTAGGTTGATAGATTTTGTGCAAGCGTCTTATCAGAATGCATAGCCGATAAGTTATCTTATATTATATCATAGTTGCATTAGATCTATCGGCCTATTGAGGTTCTTTTATTATTATCAATCTGTGCTGCATCAGTTAAGTTTGAACTACTAGATTGATAATAATAGATTTGTCCTTGATAAGCCGATGGGTGTTTATGCGATGTTTTATCGGAGCGTCTAGCCGGTAATTTATCTTTTAAAGCCGACTGCATTGTTTATTGGTTATTGCTCTGCCCATTTATTCTATTATCGGCTTCTAGCCGATATCCAAGTGTTTCTGTTTTGGCAGTCGGCTAGATTATTTGCTTATATCAGTATCGGCTTCTAGCCGATGCACGGTTGGATTATTACTGGTTTATATCATCATCGACCTTTAGCCGATGCATATCTTCTGTTTATCATTGACTGATCTAATATTTGCTTATACTACTATCGGCTTCTTAGCCGATATACAAGTCCTATTAATAGTTAGGCAGTCTGCTCGAGGGAAGCTAGCGAGTTCTCCATATCATTATCAGCTTCTAGCCGATATACAAGCGCTATAGGCAATCGACCAAGGACTCGGGCCCGGGCACAAGCTAGGACCCGGGCACGGGCACGAGATCCGGGTGCGGGCAACTCAGACGTGGGCACGGGCGAGGGCCCGGGCACGGGTGCAGGCAACACCGACGACGCGACGATATCGGTAATCGGCTGGCAGGATTCTTTTGGCCGATTGGTTCGGTGACCAAGTACCCGGGTGCGGACAGCGAGCGAGTACCCGGGCGAGGACAGCGAGCAAGTACCCGGGTGCGGACAGCAAGCGAGTACCCGGGTGAGGACAGTGAACGGATACCCGGGCGCGGCCACAAGTGAGGACCCGGGCGCGGGCAACACCTTCTGTGCGGCGCTAATGATTACTATTGGCAATCGGCTAGGAGTACAGTGTATCGGCCAATTGGTTTTCTGATCTAATTTGTTTTCTCCTTGTCAATTATTGGGTCAAATTGACTGGCACACCTGCGAACCTCAAATATTTAGGACCTACACTGGAGCTAAGCAAATCTCCTAGGCCTTCGCGTGTCTCCACGACGCCGAACGGCCCTCGGCGGTTTTCGGCGTCAACAGTAAGGTACCGAGCTGGAGGTTCTGCACTGCCGAGAGAAACGACCGATGGGTCTGATCGGTGGCGTGATCCAGCAGCTCAGGCGTCTGGTAGTCCATACCTGCAAGGAAAAGAAGCGGAACGGATTAGCTCAATTAAACATAGTGTATTACAGTCAGAAAATTAACAAACAGCAAAGTACTTTTAAAAGGCCAGCACTGACAAAATAAAAACAAAGAGCACATTTCAACAGACGACAATAGATATGACATGCTGATCTGGCCCACACTAAAACGAAAATCAGATAGCAATACATGCAGATTGGTACACATTACAAGGAGATTACATCAACAACCAGCGGCTATACTACACAACATAACCCGAAGGTGCACGAGGACGCCTGCAATGGCGCTGCCTATCAGTGGTGCCTTCCCCAGTTGGCCGCCTTCCATCGGCGCCTGATCCTTCCACAGGAACTTCCGCTGCACTTAGGGCCTCGGCGTCTTTCGTGCACTTCTTGTAGGTATGTCCCTCCTCTCCACACCTACTGCAACGTTTAGCGCTAACGCCGGTCTCGGATTCGTCCATATCATTGCGAATCCTTCGTGTCCGACAGTGGCCTGCCTTGTTCCTTGCCTTCGTCGGGTCAGGGATGTAATAAACTAGGCTTGTGCCTTCAGTGAAAGTGCCAACGATGCTGAAACCAAAAATCTCGGTACTCCATGTATGCATGATTGCTTCCTTTTTAAAGTACGGGGACACATATTGGCGTTCATCAATGCCGCATTTCCCACAAGCGGCAATGACATGAGAACAGGGCTTGTGATACAAGCTTGGTTTTCGGCAGGAGCACTTGCATGTCCCATCTTCCTTTAGGACACACTCTTGCACAAGTTTTCTTTCGAATATGCCACGCCTAGACCTGTCGACACACAATATCTCAAATCTACGCTCTCGTGTGCCCTGCACTCGAACTCGGTGCTCTCTTGCCTTCTTGCATTTCTCCTCAAGGTACTCTGTCATTTTGGGGCCGAACCAAAGGTTTCCATCGGCCATAGATGAGCCATTCTGTCTGCACCTGTCGTGGATGTACGTCTGTGTTCCATGTAGGATGAACTCCACGATGGCAACAAGAGGGAGTTGCCTCACACCACGCATGACCCAGTTGTAGACCTCTGCAAGGTTCGTGGTCATTATGTCATACCCTGCTCTACCTTCATCGTACAACAATGCCCATTTCTCCTTCGGCTCGTGCTCGATCCACTGCGAAAACCGGCTAACCGAGGAACCGGGCCTCCTTCTGAATGTACCGTCATTGGTGGGAAGTGCGCCTAGAGCTTCAGGGCTGTCAACACCTCTAGCTTGCGGATCTTGCAGAACTCTCGCCTCTATGTTTGGCTGTCAGCTCATCAAGTCTCCTCCACAGCTCATTGAACTTCTTCTGTTGATTCTGGGCGCACAAACGTTTGAACATGGCCATCAGCTCCTTGTTTCTGAACTGCTTATAAATGTTTGCGCCCATATAACGCATGCACCATCTGCTCTTTACATCTTCCCACACCGGAGGGTATCCCTTGTCTGGGCAGCCGTTTCGCAGCTCCTCAGTTGCACGCAGCATCCCTGCATGACGGTCATGTATGAGATATAACTCTGGCCTCATCCCCACCACATTTTCCTTAACCAGCTTCAGAAACCAGTACCAACTCTCTGTGTTCTCGCTCTCGACGAAGGCAAAGGCCACGGGCAACACTTGTTTGTTCCCGTCTACTCCGATTGCCGTCAATATTTGCCCTCTGTATTTTCCAGTTAGAAACGTGCCGTCGATGCAGAGAATGAGCCTGTAATGAAGAAATGCAAACATGCACGCCTGCAGAGAGAGGAAGGCCTACTGAAGGACGCTCTGCCCAGGATTTGTTAATGATGGGAAACTTTTGATTTCGGAGTAGCTGCTAGGATTCCTCGCACAGATGGTTTCCAGTAGGCGAGGCAAATTATTGTACGAAGCTTCAAAACTGCCGAATCTCCTTTCAATTATCTTCTGTTTGGCCTTCCATGCCTTGGCATATGTAATGGTATACTTGTACTTCTCCTCGATGCGCCTGATAATTGACTTGGGCTCGAACCGGAGGTTCTCCACAACAGCATAATATAGCTCTGAAGCGATGAATGCAGATGATATGTTCCTATGGTACTTCTGAACACCCGGAAGATGGCAGTTGTGCTCCGTCACGATTGACACGGACCAATAGTCGTCATATTTCTTCCTGGATGCGTACATCCTCCATGGACATCCATCGCTTGAACTTGCACATTTCACTTCGTACACTGATCTGGTGGACTTTGATACCCAGAACTCCCTCCTAAGTGACACGGCCCACATCTTCACAGCCTCTGTCAACTGTACTTTTTCAACATACCTAGCGCCTTGCAGCACTTCATTCTACCGATACTCCCATGGCACGGTGTGCCCCTCTGAGACAACGAGTCCGGAGAAGTCCTCGTTGTCCCATTCTGCCGGGTATACATCGTCCTTCGAAGAATCATCATCCTCCATATGCTTAGGTTCTGAGTCTTCAATTTCCATCTCCTGTACTAGACCTAGGTGTTTCTCCCCTTCATCTGCAAACCCCCCGGTCCCATGTCTTCTTAGTCTCCTTCCTCTCCGACACCCTCGTCTTCTACCTCATTTTGCTCCCCTGTTTCATCGGGCCCTTCCGCTGTACTTGGACCAGCCTGATCAATGCTGACCCTGTCATACACTACCACTAAGATGCTAGGTGTCCATCCTCGCTGCAGTGCACTCTCCACAAAAAATACCCAGCTGGCCGTTGAATCTATTGGCATCAATTCCCACTAAAAACCTTCCACAGCCTAGCTAACCAGTACGTACACCGTAATTGCATTTACTTGAGGATCTACTCCGAATCCCCTCATTAACCAATTGTAAACTCCAGGAAAACTTCTCTCAGCTGGAGCTATAATTCCCTTTTGTGCTACGTTGAACTCCGATAAATCTACCCCATATTGTCCTTCTCTGACATTTTCTTCACCGTGATATATCGCGAATACAACTCTATTTGCCATTTCTGTTGACAAAAAAGATTTTCACTACAGTTATTAATCTGTAGTAATCAATATTCGTTCCATAAAAAAGCTATAGGTATGAGTCAAACCATTACCATTTCTACATTTTACAAACTAACCCAGCGGCGCTAATAAAGTTATACGCTAGGTTTATTTAATGTGTCAAAATGACGTATACCAACGATGGCCATGGCGGAGCATATTTATTTCTAAAATATCTACAATTTACTACCTGTCCGCTATGTTCTTCTAGTACGGTCAAATAAATTTAACACTAACGATGGTTATGCCAAACCACTAATATTTTCATATTATGTTGGGTATTACACTACGCGTCTAATACTAATTAACACTTGTCTAAAAAATTAACTACATGACGGAGAGAGAGCAAAAAATACCTGGGTTCGGCTCAAAAATCTGCGAGGGCTTCGCCGCTGTACTGCTCCTCCTTTGCCTCAGCTCTATCGGATGAACGCTGGAGGCGGAAGAGGGAAATGACGCACCGGCGAGTGCGCGAAGGGGTTTTATAGGGGAGGGCTAAAAACCGCCCTCCCCTAGGGCGGCAAATGCAAATTTGCATTCTGCCCCCTGCAGTTCTGCCGGCCTCACGGGGAGGGCCCGTGAGGCAATCGCCGCCTTGGGCCACGGCGGCAAGCCCACGTGCCCCCCCTGGCTAACGGCGGCCCACGCCGTCACGGCCCACTGACGGCCAGGCCATTTGCCGCCCTGGGCCACGGTGGTTTTTAAATACCGCCCTGGCCCACGGCGGCAAGAGTGTATTTCTGCAAAAAAAAAATTTAAAATTTAGTTTTGTAAATTAAAAAATAAATTAAATTATTAACAGTAAAAATCCTTCCTTTTGAGGTTACGTGCAGCCCAACCCATCAAGGAGAGCAGCGGTTACAAACCCGGTCGCCGAGTCCAAGCGAGCCGCCGCTGCCTCTCCTTCCCGGCGACGGCCGAGGCGGCGACCCGGCATGCCGGATGTTGCCCACATGCTGCGCCCCAGGAAGGCTACGCCGCCGCTCCCCGACTCCCCGGCCTGTCCTGCTTCACCACGGCGGCGACAAGAGCAACGGATCAGCCTGCTGGCCTTTGCTGTATTGGTCATTGTCTCATTGAGGAGAAGAACATTTTTTACTAGTTAGATGATATTATAAATTGGTATTGATGAAGAATAACTGAAGAGTACAGGAATGAGCTAGTTTATTTGTAATGTAACCGGTGGGTTTGCTGGTTTTGATGCCTCCATTTGTGTTGAGGAGGGTTTTAACAACAGCCATGCTTGTTGTTCATGTAATAAATCTGGCAGGGGCGCTTCTGTCACCGGCCCGGCGAAAAAAAAAACTGAAGAGTACAGGAATGAACACGAAACTCGGTTCTAACTTCAGAGTACATGGGAGGGTCGAATGAATATTTGGGGAACACGAAACTGAAGAGTCAGTTGGCATGTCTCTGCAATGCAGGAGACAGATTACAGATACAGCATAAAAATAAAATGGCCACCGTTGTCTCTGCAATCTGCATGTCTCTGAAATGACCATTGTAGTCTAGGACCTAGGTTCAAGAAGAATCCAAATGTATGGTCCAACTTTTGACAGCTGCGTACCTGCTCACTTTTGACAGATTAATAGCGCGTGCATATAAGCATGAAGTTTCCTGGAACTCGCCATCGTAAGCTTTGTTCAAACGTCAATAATGGAGATGTGTAAAGAATTAGCCAAGCAGCTACCTCCTAAAATGTTTGTCAAACCAGTCACATCTTTCCAGATACTCCAAGGATAATGAAGAAGACGAAGGATTGATTGAGTTTACACACTTAGTCAAAGCCTTCGTTTTCTCCTCTGCCAAATCACTGCATTTTTATAAGCAGCTCAGCTAGTAGCTGGTTCTTCCATTCTTGTTGTTCTCACAGTGCCATCCAACGAAAGGCAAGATGGCTCTGGT
The DNA here is from genome assembly GCA_003991445.1 of Oryza meyeriana var. granulata. NCBI lineage: Eukaryota > Viridiplantae > Streptophyta > Magnoliopsida > Poales > Poaceae > Oryza > Oryza meyeriana. The sequence continues at coordinate 65,330 of RYFJ01003223.1, forward strand.
TGGTCAGGCCGCCACCGTCGCACAGTTCGTCGGAGTGGACGCCTACGGGCTGATCAAGATGATCGCGGAGGCGGCGCAGACGGTGCGGCGGAACAGGGCAACGTGCCTGCAGCTCGCGCGGCGGGTCAGGATGATCGGCGACCTGCTGAGGCAGCTCCATGGCGCGCAGCTGATGCAGCAGCCGGAGACGAGGAACCCGGTGGAGCAGCTGGAGGAGACGCTCCGGCGAGCGTACCTGCTCGTCCGGTCATGCCAGGGCCGGAGCTACCTGTACCGCTGCTTCATGGGAGGCCGGCACGCCGACGAGCTCAGGGAGGTGCAGAGTGAGATCGCCTTCTACCTCCAGCTCTTCCCTCTCGTCAGCTATGTCGATGCTACACTCAACTGGGTGAGGCATCTCAACAAAGCCGATCCATCCTGCAAAGAGGTACAACCAGCTCAGAGCTAGTTCATTTCTCTCTGAAATTTACAAGCAGAAACCAACCAGTTTTTGAGTTTTGGAATCTAAGGGAAACAGACATAATAATAGCAAAATCTGGGTACATAAATTGCTGAAAAAATTGAGATAGATGCGATTTACCGATGTAATATTGTCTGAATATCTTTCTGATGCTGATATTTTAGTGGAGGAACTTATGTTTTGTCATCTGTTGTTTGTACAGGCACCTTTGGTAAGACCATGTTATGTGCCACTTATGTTTCTCTCCTGGGATGGATCGTGCTTAGCAGTTGTTCAGGGAGTACACCTTGGTATAGTGTACACATGGTTTATATCTCTTACCTTAATATCTACTAATCGATCTGTAGATCTTTCACATGTGTCTGCAGGAGTTAAATTGTTGCCTACCTGACGTTTCTTTTACCATTATTTCATACGATTGACAGACATCTAACCTAGTACGATATTTCTGAAAGTGCTAGCTAGTGCACTATTGTTATTCTTCTTTACCAGCTAAGTAATTATGCCTGTGGAGAATTTGGCCTAAAGTAAAGTTCAGGTGCACTTGATCCAAACTAGAAGCACTGTAAGTCAATCCTTGATGTGTGATAAATAGGTATGTTTTTATATTCTTTTCCCCATGGAAGAACAGACCAGAGTTACTAACTGACCAGCTCTTGGATATTCCCTTCTATCATCCAAGTTTCTCCATGTCTAGTTTGCATCCAAAGCTTACATTTTGGTTTATCAGGATTACAAAGTTCCAGGGTTGGAGCTGCAGTTGCCGATACAGTTGAATCGGCCCATTAGCTCTCCGTTGGTGAGGGACAACGAGTAGGAAGATATCTGCATGCTTGAGTCAATCAGGTTTCTCACGCGACTTTGCTTAAAAGATTAGAAAGGGTTATTTATTTGTAAACACTGCACAATAGAGGGGATCTTCATTTAATTCATAATAGCATAGTGCAATAATTTACTGTTCATGTAGGAGTAAATGAGTCATCTTACAGAAATGATGAAATATCAACTATATGTATTTTCAACTTGTCTTTTAATCATCTGTCTCCCTCTGAACCTTCAGCTTTATCAAGTCGTACACATACAATGCACGTTGTGACCAGTTTGAATTGAGTTTAATATATTGCAAGGGCAAGAATATATTCTTTTAAAAACCAAATTCACTGTATGACATTGACCAACTAAAATTTGCTCCTAGAAAAGGACATCATAATTTATCAGGACAACAAATATACATAGCATGTCACACATCCAGCTAGGCAAATATGCATAGCATGTCACACAGCAAGTATCATCACTATTGACTGGCTCAGAAATGGAACGTGTGAGCTATTAGAGTATAAATGGTCCAGAATCTAAAAGATGAGCATCAATAGCATTCTTCCTGATGTTTTTTTCTTTCAACCTTTTAGGTTATGATCTTTGGAGGGTATAAACATCTAGCAACACAGTCTCTTATAATCAGTAACATGCAAAAAGAAAAAGGAAAAGAAGTCCAAAATCAAATGAATTTTCATCTGACATGAAAGAAATTCTCTATATAATGATATAATGATGTGCCATACATGTTTCTTTTTTTTTGCAAGAAGGAGGGAGGAACATGATCAAAGAAAAAGTCAGCTGTAGGAGAGCATATTACCAGTGGCATAGTTGCAAGAAACTGGACTTCGTGCAGCCTCCTCGTCCGCCTCCACCATTTGTTATTCATATGCATTCTGTTATCAGCAAGCGCCCATTGATCCTGCTATACAGCTGACAACAACAAATCAGCTAGTTGCATATGATATTGTCTAGCTCTTTGGCTTCCTGACCATAGTGCACAAACCATGCTTGCGCAGAATAAAGTCTTACATTTTTGCACAGCAGAAAGGCATGATTCTTTTCCTCAATTCTTTTTTCACATCAGGTTCTTGATTATAGAGGCAAGCAAGATCTTCACATTGTTCACAATGACATACAGAATCAAGTTTGTGGAAAAATAGGAATACATCACCTACAGAAAAAAAAATCATTTAGATTACATAAGGAACCTATATCACTAAATGAAAAGATACAATAACACTTAGAGCAAAATGTTGGTTATAATTTGCAGTGTTTCAGTGAGATACCTCCAATATTTCTGGATCGATATTCAGATGAAAATCACATGTTCGTCCTTACATCACAGCAAGAAACTTGACTGCAGCTTGTCCACATCTTTCACCATTTTCGCTGATTCCGCACACAACGCCATCACCCTCCTCGTCTTCCAAACAAAGCCGTGCGAATTCATCGGCGATATACTTTACGGATTTTGGAAATTGCAGGTACAATCATTTGTTTTGAACACGTTCCCTCCCAAATTATGTTAGACCATCCCTCCCTCAACAGCAATTAATCAAACATCTGCCGGGCACAACACAGTACGTGCATACAGAACAGAATCTACTTCATCGGTTGATTGTTCAAGTTACAATCAAATGGCACCAACAAAAGGAGTGAACTGAAGAGGAGGAGAGATTGAATGAACCGCTGTTTCCCAAAGCCAGATGTCGAGGTCCCTCGCGGCGGCGACCGGGAAGCCCCTCACGGCCTTCCCTTGGCACGAGGGAGGCCGTGGAGACGTCGTGCGTGGCGGAGGTCAGGGATGCGGAGGGGCGATGGGGAGGCCGGAGAGGCGGCGATTCCACGGCGGAGGGAGGGCTGAGGCGAGCGGCGAGGACGCGCGCACCACGCCGGAGGGAGGTCCGGGGTGGGCGGCGAGGTTGAGCGCTGCACGGTGATGGGGGACGGCTATGCTGCGGCAAAGGGGAGAGAGCGGCGCATGACGATGCGTGAGGTGGAGGAGGGATGCGCGATGCGCGAGGACGTGCGCGAAGCGGAGGAATGCGAGGCGAACGTGTTGCGCGAATCACAGGATGAACCTGGGCCGTTGGATTTTAGGATCAGATGGTCAGGATATCACGTGTTTGTCCAACTGGAGTGTTTGATTTAGCTTTTAGGGCTGGGTTATAAACCGTACATAAAATAAAAAATATTATTAAAGTATGATTAATTAAGTATTAATTATTATAAACTTAAAAAATAAATCTATTTAATTTTTTAGAGATACTTTCACATAGAAAATTTTTAAAAAAAATATACCGTTTTACGTTTTAAAAAACGTGCTAAGAAAAATAAGGAAGAAGCTATACCTAAGTACGGATAACCGTGGAGGCCAAAAGCAGCAGCAGGTCTCAAGTTCAGCTCGTTGTGACTTGTGAAGTCCCTGGTGTGTCAAGTTGCTTCAGGCTCAGAGCTAAAAAGATAGCAAATCGGAGTACTCCCGGCATATTTTGTCATTCAATACTTCCGTCAAAAAAGAAAGAAGACATTCAGTACGGCTGACACACTCACAGGCTGTCAGCTGAAGCTTAATGGGCTGAACATACTGTTACATAATCTTATCTCCTAAAGAGATAAATTTGTTTCTTGTAGGCCAATTCAAATTGATTTTAGGGATAAATCTGTTCTTATCTTTAGTCATCCACTATTATAAATAGAGAGACATGTGTGTCAATCATTGTATACTTTAATCATTGATAATAAAAAGAGAGCTTCTCCCCTCATCCACTGATGACCAAACCGCCGGTAACCGCGCGATTACCATGTAAACCGCCAGGATATGGCATCGGTTACCAGCGGTTTGGTTTAAACAAATTTTTATTCAAATTCAATTTTTTTAAAAAATCCAAAAAAATTCTAGTAGGTAGTACTTAAATTATGGATCACTATGGTGAAGAAAGTTTGTGTAAATAACGAAGTTTACTTTATATTTTAGAACTCCTTCAAAATTAAAAAAAAGAGATGGGTTAGGATATAATTTCTACTTTATTTAAGTGTAAAAAGGATAGCAAGGGTTATGCAATATTACACTGTTTTTCTAGAGATATCCATAAATTTTTCTAGAATTTTCTATAATTTTTTAGAATTTTTAATATGTTTTACAACTTTTTCTGTAATTTTTTCTTTTTAGCTTCAACATACCGCAATTATCACGCGATATCGCGGGGTAACCACGACCTTACCGCGGTAACCGCACGGTAACCGTGAGATTTGAAAATTTTGAATTTAAATTTTTTGAGATGAAATTTGTGCGGTTTTAGGTGGTTACCGCAGCAACCACCATACCGTGAGGGGCGGTAATCCCATCCCAAACAGTATAGTGAACACTACTTACATCGTGTGTCTATTGTCTACTTCTATTGTGTGATTTTTGAGAAAGGATACTTCTATGATGTTTGTGGGATTGTTTGAGAAAGGATTAGGGATGGATAACGAGCCAGCTCGGCTCAGCTCGCTAACCTTAATGAGCTAAAAGTCTAACTCGGCTCGGCTCATGAGTTGGCTTATTAAGCTCGTTAGACTCGTTAACAAGTTCTATCTCATTTATGCCACCTTTATAATTTAAAATCCATTATTTTATCATATATTACATAATAATATACAATAACTAATAAAGAACTTACCAAATACAAATAGTTTGGGACGTAATTTAAAGACTAAACACTAGTTAAAAAGCCCTAAGTATATGAAGATATTGTTGTCGGAGGATGAAACTCCAACCGCAGGAAGTCTGGAGACCCCCCTTTGAGGTTCGGCCAGGGGAGTTGTTCACAGGACGGCTTGCGGCGTCTGGAAGAAGATAGATGCTCGGGCGCCGGGGGCCCGGGCTGAAAGATGGCACGCAAGGAAGACAGGAGGCGTAGACAGGTTCGGGCCGCGCGGAGGAGTAATACCCTACTCCTGTGTGTTTTACTATGTAGGAGATGAATGTGTTTTGCTGTTACAAGATTAATTCAGCCCGCTGCCGGGGCTAAAGAAGACGAACAGTAGCGAGAGAGCCAGCTCGAGAGCGAGAGCCAGAGAGTGAGCTTTTTTCAACCCCTCAGAGTCCGGTCCGTTCTCCTTGGCATGGATCCTCCTTTTATCGATCAAGAGGAGTCCACAGTGCCGAGTACACGGAGAGAGATTTTAGGTATGCTATGTCTTGTCGTGCACGTCCGCCTGCTCTCGTCACGCTGGAGATGCCCGTCTGCTGAGCCCACGCCAGGGTTGGTTCGGCACGTCTTGCTGCAGGCGGCTAAGTCGTGGAGATGTGACGACGCACGCCTCCGCTGCCAGAGTGTGGAGAATCGAGGCCCTCTCTGCCGACAGTTCTTTGACGGCACTGGGAGGGGGCCCACGGAAGGTAGTGAGGATGTGACAGCGCACGCCGTCGCCGTCGAAGTCAAAAGTCTCTGACTGCACACTCGTGTATCCACGGGGGGCTACCATGAGATGTCCACGCGTGGCAGAGCAGGCGACAGGGGCGACACGCGCCGTCGCCTTGTCATTAATGCAGGTAGTTGGAGAGTTGGTCCACTTGAGTTAACCTCGTGCCCGGGGCAGAGAGCTCATCGAGCTCTCCGCGCACACAGGGCTCCGAGCTCCTCGGGGACGGAAGATGTGAGTCCCGGTGTAACGACCCGTTTTTCTTTTCCCGCTAGTCTTCGTTTTCCCGAGCTCCCTTCCTATCCTGTCAGCTGTGCCCCAGTTTTTCTCCCTGGCCAGCCGACTACCTCTCTCCTTTGAGCCGAGTAGATTGCTACCCAGTCCTTGTATCCTGCCCTTTCCTTTGTCTTACTCGGACCTCCTTGCTGCCGAGTAAGCACTGTGAAGTGGCTGACTACCTTGTTGAGACCTGTTGTTTCTGTTCCCCGAGTTGCACCCGCCCGTTGGACGCCGACTACCGAAGTAGAGAAGAATCAGTCTTCACCTGCCTGCAGCACCGCTTGGACCGATAGACAATAACCTGCTGCATCGCTTGGACCGGTGGTCAGTCCGAAGCCCTGTCAGTGAGATTTCTCCAACCTGTCCTAGCCTTGACCTTAATGTCTCATCGCAGCTACAGTATCTGCCAACTTCCTGACCACGCCAGACTCCCAAGTCAAGCCCTGCGTGAACATCAAATCCTTTGTCAGTTCACCTTGACTTTTTCTCCTTACCCGTTGCCCAGCTCCACCGTGCCTCACCCTTGCACGCTGGCTATATATTGAGCCATCCATGCTCCTTCTTCCTTTGTTTTGCAAACCGGCCAGCTCCAGCTCTGCTAAGTTTTCATCCTCTCAAGCTTTGGAGCTCTGTCGCCTAGTTCGCAAGCCTGGTTCAGCCGACTGCCATCTTTTCTGCAGCCGACTACTTCTTGATCCTTTTCTTGGTGTTTTAACCCTCCTGCTTATCAGTGTTTCCTTTCTGCTTGTTCAGAGCCTGAACCGGTGGACGATCCCGAAGCCGCCTTCGCCGAGGAAGACCCCTCCTTGGAACAAGGCAAGCCTCTTTGATCATATTGTTTCCCATATATGCAAAACTATGTTGTCTGGAAAATATTATGCATGTTTAGTTTACACCTTTAAACTGTTGGCCTCGGTTTACAAGCGAAACCGATGGACCTACCCAGTAGCCGCACATATTTGGTAGGATGTTGATATATTTCTCCCTTGAGAGCCCCACAAATGGCACGCTAGCATCCTATCTGAGGATACGATGCCGAGTAGAATGGCTTAGCTCTGCAACGTTGTTTGTCGTTTGGGAAAAACATTGGGTTTTATTAAACTGATTGGAAAACCCGATACCTTGTGTATCGGCGCGTTTTGTGAAATAAAGACAGCTTGTGAAAACCTTGGTGTACAGAGACAGCGCCTGTGTGGCATGGCTATGTGTCGGCGAAACGGGACTGGGGGTATCCACAGTCGCCGGGGACGCGTGGGTCTTCGGCCACGTCTGTTCCCCGGGGCCATGTCCTGCACGACTGACGACCGGCTGCGATCGTGTCTCTCGCACGGTGTCCGGGGCCCGGGCGCGCCTCCTGGTCCCAGGATGCGTCACCCCCGGCCGCGGACGCGCCTCCCCGTGCCGGCCGCGTCTCCCGCACGGTGTCCGGGCCCAGGACGCGCCCCCCCACGCCCGGATGCGTCGCCCCCGGCCCCGGGAGCGCCTCCCCGTGCCGGGGGGCGCCGCCCCTAGACCCGAGTGACAGGCGGCGGGGCGTGCCGCGCCCCGCCACCCGGTGGGACGCGCGTGGATTCTCAAGACGGCCCCCCATGGGCCTGCTCCCTGCACAGTCCGAGACATAGCGACGTGCACTCTCACTTCTCAACAGGGTGCGCCGCTGTAGCCGTACATGGCCGGCCGACCAGACCAGCCGCCCGCAGCGGGCGACCCGGCGTGCCTCCCGCACGGCTCAGCAAGCGGGCGTGGGCGACTGGACGTCTCTCCGGCGCGGCGCAACAGGCGGCCACGAGCGTGCAACAGGACATAGCAACCTCTCTCTCTATACGGGGCACTGTGGACTCCCCTGACTCTATAAAGGAGGATCCATGCCGTAGACGAAGGCAGGAGCTCAAGCCCCAGCCTTAGACAACAGAGATCTCCTTCTCCTTCCTCGGGTCCGGTCGCTAGTAGAACGACCGACGCCGCCTCCGGGTTCCCGGTGAGCTTCCGAGCTCCCGGCGTCCTCCTTGTAAACTCCGATCCACATTCATCTCTCCCTCTCTCATAGTCCAAAACACAGGAGTAGGGTATTACGCTCCGGCGGCCCGAACCTGTATAAATCCTCGCGTCTCCCTCGTGTGTGCTGTTCATCGTCTTCCCCGCGGGATCTCCTCGGTTCGGACGGTCCGGACCCGGTTCGGACGGTCCGGACCCTTCAGCCTCCGTCCTCTGCTTCACCACGGTTTGGACGGTCCGGGCCGCTGTGGACGGTCCGAACCCCGCAGTCTTTTCTACGTCTTCTTCATCTTCTTACACCTGAAGCCGGCTCCGCCTGAGAACTACTCCCCTGGCCGAATCTCAAAAGGGGGTCTCCCGACTTCCCGTCGTCGAGGTTTCATCCTCCGACAGCTGGCGCGCCAGGTAGGGGGAGTTTCCTTTTCAGGTGGTACGCTGGCGCCTCCGACACCGACGCGCTCCATGGCGGAAGGCCATCGTCCGCGGGACTCCAACACTGGCCATGGCGACCTCCGCGACTGGCTGGACCGGACGCGGGTTCAGAAGGACGCCCGGGTCACGATGGAGCGGTGCGCGAACGCTGCTACAAGTGCTGGGGCCCCCGACCAGGATCCTGAAGAGGATGGCACGCTTTCACGTTCCGCGCTACGGCGGAACAGAAGGAAGCGCCAGAAGGACAAGGCGGCGGCCGAGAGCTGCGCCTTGGCGGCTACGGGTAGCCCCCGGAGCTACGATGCCCGCAGGGGCCATGGTCACCGCAAGCGGCGAAAGGCCGCACGCGCGACGCCCCCGCCGGCAACAGCCTAGAAGTGGTGCCCTCTCCACCAGACGGACTGGCACGACATCGCGAAGTGCCGCGCCGTCCAATGCTCACACGAGCGTACCGAGCTGGCCTTAGTTCGGGGATGGTGCGCCTACCACAACATGGACCGGCACGACATCACCGAGTGCCGCGCCGTCCAGGGCATGGCCGAGCGCCTCAAGCCGGCCGCAGCCCGCGGGTGGTGCGCATTCCACGACACGGACCGGCACGACATCACGGAATGTCGTGCCGTCCAGCTTTTGGCCGAGCGCCTCGAGCCGGTCGAAGCCCGGAGGTGGTGCGCCGTCCACGAGACGGATTCGCACGACCTCGTGGAGTGTCGCGCCGTCCACAAGTTGGCCGAACGCGTCAAGAAGTCTCGGCAGGAGCAGTAGCGGGCTCGAGCTCGCCCCCTCTCAAGGGACCTGAGCCCGTGCGGCAGGAGCCCCTGGCTCCCGGGCTCATAAGTAGCCCCGGTCGGAGCCCTTGGCTCCCGGGTGCGTACTTAGCCCGGTCGGAGCTTGGCTCCCGGGTGCGTATTTAGCCCCGGTCGGAGCCCTTGGCTCCCGGATACACCTAGGGTACGACTGCCCGGACTTCATCGGACGCGATGGCGAGTCCGGGCGTTTCGTCCCGACTCAGTCCGGGGCCTCCTGGTCCCGGACACGCGTAGGGTACGACTACCCGGACTTCATCGGACGCGATGGCAAGTCCGGGCGGTTTGTCCCGACTAAGTCTGGGGCCTCCGGGTCCCGGACACATATAGGGGGTGATAATCCGGACCGCGCCGCCCCGTCGGGCGCGAGTCCGGGCAGGCCGCTCCCGGTCGATAAGTTCCCGGTTGAACGGCTGCCCCCGGTTGATCGGCCGCTCACGGTTGATTAGCTCCCGGTTGACCGACCGCTCCCGATAGACCGGCACCTCCCGGTTGGGGATCTTCTCCCGGCGTCGAGAGCTCGCTCCCTCCTGACGAAGCTGAGCTCGAGCACAGCCCCTGACAGGCCAAAACGGCTGCCGAGTGCTCCGCGATGGCTACTGCGGGCAGCCCCCGAGGCGACATCGCCCACGAAGACGACGACGGCGGCGATAAGCGGCAAAGGGCCGCACCTGCGCCACCGCCACCGGCAAATGGCCCGGGGGTAATGCGCCGTCCCCGACACGGACTGGCACGTCCTCTCGGAATGCCGCGCCATCCGAAAGCAGGCCAAGCACGTTCAAGGCGATTCGGACGGTCCGATCCGAAGGTGGACGGTCCGATCGCCCTGGACCGGACGGTCCGACGCGAAGGCGGACGGTCCGATCGCTCTAATTCGGACGGTCCTTTTCCCTTGGCGGACGGGCCGAATCCCTCTCCCGCGCACAGATCTGGCCTCGGTCTGAGCCTGGCTCCCGAGCGCGCCTACCTAGCCCCGGTCGGAGCCCTTGGCTCCCGGGCACGTACCTCCTCCCGGTCAGAGCCCTTGGCTCCCGGGTGCGTATCTAGCCCCGGTGAGAGCCCTTGGCTCCCGGGCGCGTGTATTTAGCCTCAGTCCGGGGCCCCTAGGTCCCGGGCACATATTTGAGCCGAGGCACGGATTCCCGAATCCGTGTCCCGGGCCCGACACCAAGGTGCCGAACCAAGGCGGCCTCGCCAAGGCGAATGCAGGCCTAGGAACGCGACACCCGGAATAGGGCGCGAAGCCCGGATAGCACCGCCCCGGCGAGAATGCTTCCGGAAGGTCGTCTCACATCCCATATTCAAGCCCGGGCCCCCGGAACCCGGCTTATATCAAAACCGTATTCTAGTCCGGGGCCCGGGTCCCGGACACGTATCCTGAGCGCTGGCCGGGGCCCCCGGGTCCCGAGCACATGCCGGACTCGAGCTCGCGAGGGAAGCGAGCCCGAGCTCCATCCTTAGCACATCAAGTATCTTCACAAATCTATCCGTGTAAACATCCTGTAAGTTGGGCGAACCCGGGCCAGCGCCGGACTTCTCCGGAAACTCAGCGCAGGCCGGGGCCCCATGTATATACACTTTACATAAACAGCATTTTTTATCCTTCCTTCCCGGTCTCGTTCCTTTCGTCGTTTCCCATGTGTTGCGTTCGGGGCAGTCTCACCCCCTGGAGGTATCATCGGGCCGCGCCCATACGGCGGCCGGGTTATGCGCAAACCCAGCCACCGTACGGGCGCGACCACGACGGCGCCTTCGGGATATGGTTGACACCACGGCTCGTAGCATGGAGTGGACAAGGGAACGGACCGGACGCTCTCACAGTTCACTATGTACAGAGTAGACCTTTCCCCCGGCGGTCCCGGGGGCGATTCATACCACATCAAGCCAGGCGCCCGGGGGGACCCCGTGTCTTCCTGGTCTACCGGGCCGAAGCCATTCTGTCGCCAGACCTCTCCTTCGGCTCTCGGGTACAGCGCTACATCGACAAGCGTCGACCACGACAAATATGCAGCTCAACAACCTCGACTTCCTCGAGGAACGAAGGTGGCGCGCTCCGTTCCGCGTCGCTCGTTGCCAGCAAGGCCTCAAGCGCTATCTTTAGCGTAAGGTTCGGGCCCGATCACTTCAGGTTGGAGGCTTGAATCTCCGCCGTGTCCTCGCATGGGTCGGAATGAAATCTTCCCCCCGTGGGAAGGCCCCCCCTGGTGATCGGAACTTCCCAACCGGGGCTCGGTAAGCCTGGGAGCACCTTCACAAATATTATCTGAATCCTGTAAGTGCCTCTAAACCTCAGCACTAACCGAGGCCCCCTGGTATATACGCTTCCATATGATCAGCGTTTCTATTCAATAAACCTATCTATCCCGGTACCGTCCCCTTCGTCTCTTTCCGTGTGTTGCGCTCGTGGCTGTCTCATCCCCCGGGGCCATACCCGGGCCGCGCCCGTGCGACGGTTGGGATCGTGCATTATCATCAATCCCCTACCGACGAGCTACCGTATCCCCTCCTGCTAAACCCTGGACACTGTCCAAGCCCCGGCTTGCGGTGCCCCGCCTGGTTGGCTTGGGGCTCGGTTTTTTCCGGAGGTAGGGGGTGAAATGCTTATGCGTGATCTTTCCCTCCGCACGGTCGCGACCGCGAAGACGCCTTCGGGAGGTGATCGACGCCACTGATCGTAGCACGGAACGGACAGGGGAACGAGCCAAATACTCTCACGACTCGTCATATGCAGATTAGACCAGTTCTCGGCAGGGTTAGGCAGGCCTTCCGAACCTCGATGCGGCCCATAGAGCCCGGCCTAGCCGGCCCTTCCCCGGCAGCCGCCGAGGCGCCGGGTGCGCCGCCGCCTGGCCGCTCCGCGCTCGGTCAAGTCCGTTTCCACGGCTTCGCAGCGCTCCCCCGGACCCGGAAGGCGGGAAGGGAAACGCCTGCGGACTCGATCGTCCCACCAGAGTCATCCTCGGCCCCTCGCAGCAATCGAGGACCGTGCTCCCGGGGTAGGCGGCTGCTCCAGGCTCCGGGCGCTACGGCGGATCACGGCGTATCGGCCGACGTTCAGCGTTCCCGGGAGCGAGCAACGCTCTTGGCCCCGGGATAGTGCTCGCAGAGCCACGCCGTCCTCCGCAACCTCCAGATACGTACCTTATCCGAACTTGTATACTACTTAAATCGTATTCTTCCTCCATTTTGTACTGTCGGCTTAGGTTCCTGAGACGGGCCGCGGTGCCCGACCTGGCCGGCTCCCCCCCGACCACGGCCGAGGCGCCGGGGACTTCGTTGCCTGGCCACCCCGAGCCCGGGCGGGGTTAGTTCCCGAGGGGCTTCCGACCAATCAAAAGTATCCTCGCGGCCTCGCTATGCCCTCTGGGCCAATGGCGCCCGGGGGCACGGAGGGCTTGGATCCGGAAGACGGAAGGGGCCGAGCCTGCGGACCTTGTCGCTCCGCAAGGCGACTGACGCGTTCGCTACCCCCGGAGACCGAGCTCCCTGGGGCAGGCGGCTGCACCAGGGCCCGGGCAGGAGCCTCAAGCGCAATGGCTGTCCGCGACTGCTGTCGGACGGCGCCCGGTATTCGGCGTCCCCGAACACCAGCAACCTCCGGACAACACAATAAACTAAGGTACAAAAACATAAACATAATCATATACATGTGCGAATACCTTTCTTTGTACAAGACAGGAAGAATCGGTGCGCGAGCGCGAGCGAGGCCCGGATCGCACGGGGCGCGGTCACCGCTGTGCTTCTGACCGGACCCCAAAGGCGGCGCCGGACGACGTTGGCAGGGGAGCACCCGGGGGCATGGAGGTCCCCCGGGCCCCGAAGGCGACCGCAGATGGTGTCAAAAGGGAACCGGCATCTTCCCCGACCTCTTCGTCAGGCATCGGTTCTGCAAGATGGTCGCCGCAGTCGAAGAACCCTGCCTCCGGGGCAGCGGACTCGACCACGGCCTCCCACGCCTCCTCGCAAACCACCGCGACATCCTCGCACACGACGAAAACACACCCGCGAGACGCGAGCCCGGCCTCTTCGGCCCAGACGCTTTCCTCTCGGGAGTATTTCCTTCTCCCGCGCCTCCATCTCGGACCAGGCGCGGGAGGTCTCGACGGCGGCAGACTGGGTGGCGCCCTTCGATTGGACAACGCACCCCTCTGCTGCCGCGACCTCTAGCCATCGGGTTGCCACGAAGAACTCGGTGGCGACGCCCGGGTCCCGGGAGCCACCTCCTCGGGCCCCGGGCACAAAACCATCCCGTGCCCGGGGCCTTCCGGTCCCAGGTCCCACGGCTCTAGCCCCGGGCGGCGTCCCCGGGGCACATTGCGGGACGCTCCTGGTCCCGGGCGCCGCTCCCCGGTCCCGGGACTCACGACTCCCGCACCGAGGAGCTCGGGAAGTAAGCCTCGAGACGATCGGCTCCTTCTGGTTGGATCGGCTTAGGCTCCTCGGAGCTGATCGGCTCCTTCTGGTATTCGACGTCCCCCGGTGATCGGCCTCTCCCGGCCGACGTCATCTACCGGCATTAATGACATGACGGCGGGGCACACCGCTCCGGTCATCCGCGCGACCACGCGTGGGCATCTCCCGGCTCCCCATGGACAACCCAACCAAGTGGTCAGAACCTTTCGGCTTCGGCGGCAGGGGCCGGAGAACGGCCTCAACCGTCCCGGGGACCGGGTTCCCGGGACGGGCGGCTACCGGAGCTCCCGGAGCAGCGGGGGCTGCCCGCCGGGCGGCGTTCGAAGGCGACAGCCGTCTCCTTCGGTTCAGGCATCGGCTCTACAAGATGTTCGCCGCGGTCGAAGAACCCTGCCTCCGGGGCAGCTGACTTGACCGCGGCCTCCCGCGAACTACCGCGACTTCCTCGCGCTCGGCGAACTTACACTCCCGAGACGGGAGCCCGGCCTCTTAGGCCCAGGCACTTTACTCTCGGGAGAGTATTTCTTTCTCCCGCGCCTCCATCTCGGATCAGGCGCGGGAGGCCTCGTCAGTGGCAGACTCGGTGGCGCCCATCGATTGGACGACGCGCCTCTCTGCTGCCGCGATCTCAGGCCAGCGGGTTGCCGCGAAGAACTCGATGGCAACGCCCCGGTCCCGGGCACATATCCCGTCTAAATCAACAAGTCTTCAAGCTACACCAGACCAAGGCGAACCAGGTTCACCCCGCGTCCCCTCTTTTCTTCAAGACGTGGCCCTGTTCCTGCCCGGGGCTAATCCCGGCCGAGCAACAGGGCCAGGGGCCACTGTCGGCGAAACGGGACTGGGAGTATCCACAGTCGCCGGGGACGCGTGGGTCTTCGGCCACGTCTGTTCCCCGGGGCCATGTCCTGCACGACTGACGACCGGCTGCGATCGTGTCTCTCGCACGGTGTCCGGGGCCCGGGCGCGCCTCCCGGTCCCAGGATGCATCGCCCCCGGCCGCGGACGCGCCTCCCCGTGCCGGCCGCGTCTCCCGCACGGTGTCCGGGCCCAGGGCGCGCCCTCCCACGCCCGGATGCGTCGCCCCCGGCCCCGGGAGCACCTCCCCGTGCCCGGGGGCGCCGCCCCTAGACCCGGGTGACAGGCGGCGGGGCGTGCCGCGCCCCGCCACCCGGTGGGACGCGCGTGGATTCTCAAGACGGCCCCCCATGGGCCTGCTCCCTACACAGTCCGAGACACAGCGACGTGCACTCTCACTTCTCAACAGGGTGCGCCGCTGTAGCCGTACATGGCCGGCCGACCAGACCAGCCGCCCGCAGCGGGCGACCCGGCGTGCCTCCCGCACGGCTCAGCAAGCGGGCGTGGGCGACTGGACGTCTCTCCGGCGCGGCGCAGCAGGCGGCCACGAGCGTGCAACAGGACATAGCAACCTCTCTCTCTATACGGGGCACTGTGGACTCCCCTGACTCTATAAAGGAGGATCCATGCCGTAGACGAAGGCAGGAGCTCAAGCCCCAGCCTTAGACAACAGAGATCTCCTTCTCCTTCCTCGGGTCCGGTCGCTAGTAGAACGACCGACGCCGCCTCCGGGTTCCCGGTGAGCTTCCGAGCTCCCGGGGTCCTCCTTGTAAACTCCGATCCACATTCATCTCTCCCTCTCTCATAGTCCAAAACACAGGAGTAGGGTATTACACTTCGGCGGCCCGAACCTGTATAAATCCTCGCGTCTCCCTCGTGTGTGCTGTTCATCGTCTTCCTCGCGGGATCTCCTCGGTTCGGACGGTCCGGACCCTTCAGCCTCCGTCCTCTGCTTCACCACGGTTTGGACGGTCCGGGCCCGCTGTGGACGGTCCGAACCCCGTAGTCTTTTCTACGTCTTCTTCATCTTCTTACACCTGAAGCCGGCTCCGCCTGAGAACTACTCCCCTGGCCGAATCTCAAAAAGGGGTCTCCCGACTTCCCGCCGTCGAGGTTTCATCCTCCGACACTATGTATTACCGATAAGGACCGTTTCCTTTGGGGATTCCATCCGAGCATCTTACAGTGCGACCATACGGGTATTATGGGATGCCCCTAGCCGAGTAAATAGTAGGTTTAGGAAAGTTCAATGCCGACCACTGAATCCTGTGTGGATCTTTTGGCTGGCATTGGATAACCCTAGACTGGCTTTGGAAATGGCCTTGTCACGAATTTCTGGGTACCGGCCAGTACTCGGTGTAAATTTCGTGTCGGATGGGTAAAGCGCACACCCTCTGTAGAGATTAGCAGAACTGTTCGAACAGCCGTGCCCACGGTTAAGGGCGATGTAAGGTGATTCCCATAGCGTAGATTTGTTTGCCTGTGGTTTGTGAAAATGTTTGATGGAAAGGGAACCGTGACTAGAGTTTGCCGAGTAAGCAAACGGAAGGCCTGTGTGGCCAGAAACGGATCTGTGTGATCCGGGGTGTTAAGCACCATAATCAAGTATGTGAAAAGTAAACAGGATGAAGATCATGCTCCCGGGTTGTAGCCAGGGCAGCAAACTTAAGCCCCCGGGTTGTAGCCAGGACGGCAGTTGTGCAGTTGTCTTCGGGTTGTAGCCAGAAGACGGAATTGATCAAGCTCCCGGATTGTAGCCAGGGCAGCAAGTTGATCAAGTTGAGCTCCCGGGTTGTAGCCAAGGAAGCCAGATGAGCAAGCTTGAGCTCCCGGGTTGTAGCCAGGGAAGCAAGATAGCGAGTTGCGCCCCCGGGTTGTAGCCAGGGCGGCAGCTGAGATTTGGTTGTAGCTGAGTCTCAGTGTCAACGAGTGGTTGTAGCTACTCGGGACATACAGGACTAACAAATACGAAGTAAAAGATGATGTACATATATATATGCTTGATTCATTAAGTGGCGAGTTGTTGAAAAGCAACTTGCGGAATGGATCGAGGCGTGAGCCTCTTTCCGACAACTAAAAATTGAGTTCACTAGTGTTTGCAAAGAAAAGAGTTTCTAAAGGCAGTTTTTCGCAAATAAAACCTTTAGCATTTCTATCTGGCCGACATGGCATCTTTTCCCGGCTTGCTGAGTATGAAAGTACTCACCTTGTTCACATATGTATAGTAGGTTTTGGTGAGGAAGACGAAGATCCGACTGCTGCCGAGTTCCTCCAAGACCAGGCCGACTACGAAGACTTCTGAAGGTTTCGAGCCTAGTTCCCAACCGAGCCTGTGGTGTAGTTTTTGTCCAGCTTCCGCCCTGTTTTTGCTGTTTCGCTAGTTTACCTGTTGATTCTTTTCGCCCATCCCGGGTCTATCCTGGATGGATCTCCTTGTATATATATATATATATATATATATATATATATATATATATATATATATGTGTGTGTGTGTGTGTGTGTGTACTCTGATATGTATTTATTGTAATTCTGAGCTGTATCATTGTTGTGCATACCCGACTACTGATCCTAGGATCGGGTGCCGTATGCACATGGTGGTCTTCCACCTAGTCGGGGAGGCGTCACACCCGGTCCCGGGGAACATTCCCCGGGACCAGGGATGTCTCTGTAATGTGCCCCGGGACCGAGCCTGTGAGTCCCGGGACAGGGGGCGAGACCCGGGGCCCGGGAACGTCCCGGTGTGCCCCGAGGACGAGCCTGTGAGCCCCGGGCCCGAGGACGAGACCCGGGCCCGACCATGGAGCGTCCTAGGACCGGGGCGCGAGACCCGGGCCCGGGAAATCCCAGTGATGCGTCCCGGGGGCGTGCCCCGGGAAGGGAGTTGTGGGCCCCGGGCCCGAGAGCGAGACCCGGGCCTGGGAAGTCCCAGATATGAGTCCCGGGGGCGCGCCCCGGAACCGAAGCCGAGGCCCCGGGCACGGGGACGAGACCCGGGACCGGGGATGTCCTCGGGCCCCCGGTACTTGACCGGAAGAAGGCTGTAGCCGGCCGTCGCCGGTGCAGAATGTGGGCCCCGGAGTAGCTGACGTGGCAGAAGACCCACGTGACCCCGGGGTATGTGGGACCCCTGTCCCGTTTCACCGACAATTGTGATCTTTTATATCTTTTGTACTAACGAACTAAACGAGCAGCTCGCAAGCTGGCTCATTAATCTTACGAGCTAAAACCCCAGATCGGCTTGACTCGTTATGACTACGAGTTCGAGTCGATCCGAGCCACAAGCTTCGAGTTTTTTGTCCATCCCTAGAAAGTATACTTCTATGGTGTGATTGTTCGAGAAGGCAAACAGGCATTTATATCTTTTGAATGCCTCATCTGTTGTGGGAGTAAAGAGAGTGAATCTAGGAGATCTGTCAATGTATCTGTTCTAGAACACATATAATGACGGGGAGGTTTAATGGGTGAGCCTTCATGCGTCTGGGCCACGCGCGAATGCTTTGGCCCGACCCACATGCGGTGAAAAATCTTTATACACAAAAACTTTATACGTATAAACTTTATATACATAAACTATGTACATGTAAACTTTTGATACGTAAGCATTCTACGTAAAAGACTTTAATTCCAAATCGGATGTATAAACTATATATATAGAAATTTTATACATAGAAAATATTATATATGTAAATCTAAAAAGTTTTCGTATATAAACTTTCTATGTATAAAGTTTACGTATATAAAGTTTCTATAAAAAACGTTTGTGTAAATACCCTACAATAAACGTTCGCTAAATAGACGTTTCGTATAGTGACTACCCGTGCAATGAATTCACGAGCAACTAGGGCCGAGTTCGCTCGCACTCACGGGCTCGATTGACTTGCACTCATGGGCTGAAATAAAAATGTTCATTCACGGGCCGAATTCATACACAACTATGTGCCGAAATCACTTATGTGCACAATAAATGGCTACCTGAAATACGCGCACGTACGGGCCAATATTATGGGCACATATGGGCCAAATTCAAGCACACCACAGGCCCAATTAACGAGCCGAATACCTCGAATTTTTTTTATTTTTATATTTATTAAATAAAATATTTACAAAACTATATTTTCATTTCAAAAATTTACAAAAATATACTCCCACCGCCCTCTGGGAGGGCGATTTTTATGAAATCGCCCTTTCAGAGGGCGATTTGATGACGTGGCTGACGGCCATTGGCCGGGCGGCCTAAGGCTGTCAGCCATTTTGCAGGCGGCCCCCCGGCCACCCAAAAACCGTCCTCTGAGAGGGCGGCAAGGGGGCCGCCTGTAAAAATCCGGTGAGGGCGCGGGCGCGGGCGCGGGCGCGGGCGAGGACGAGGGTGCGGACGAGGTGAACCGGCCAGATTTTTACAGGCGGCCCCCTTGCCGCCCTCTCAGAGGGCGGTTTTTGGGTGGCCGAGGGGCCGCCTGCAAAATGGCTGACGGCCATGGGCCGTCCGGTCGACGGTCGTCAGCCACATCATCAAATCGCCCTCTGGAAGGACGATTTCATAAAAATCGTCCTCCCAGAGGGCGGTATGAAATCGCTCTCCCAAAGGACAGTGGGAGTATATTTTTGTAAATTTTTAAAATGAAAATGTAGTTTTGTAAATATTTTATTAAATAAATATAAAAATAAAAAAATTCGAATACCTCGGTTTATGGGCTGAAACTATGTGCAACTATGGGCTAAATTTGCATGCACTCGAGGTCTGAATTTGTAGGCCGAACATGTGAGCAACTAAGGCTATTCTCAGTGGTGTGTTTCACTTCACTATTTCTAATACCACCACATAGGATAAAACTATGAATGAAACAACCTCTCTCAATAGAGAGTTTCATTTCACCGTTTCCAAAGATACCCATAGCGTTTAATTACTGTATGAAACTCTCATGAAACATACATTGAGAATACTCCTTGAGTTTCATCCCAACGATGATGAAACAAAAGTTGCCTCAGTGGGGGTTTCACACAGTTTTCAAGATCTTGGAAATGGGTTGGACTAGTTTCATCCCCATGAAATTTTGTTAATCTCTTTCATCATAAATACCCTGCCATGTCACTAGAATTGCTGATGTGGCACGTTATTTATTGCCATAAAACTCCTCATGAAACCCCCACTGAGAATAGCCTAAGGGAAATTCACTTGCACTCACGGGCCGAAATAATGCACACGTACAGACCAAAATTATAGTGCACCTATGGGCTGAAACCATGCTGTAGTTATGGGCCGAATTCACGCGGAAATATAGGCTGAATTCACTCGCACTCACGGGCCACATTCAGGAGTACTGAATGTTTATTTGTCATCTGTCGTTTGTACAGGCATCTTTGGTAAGGGTGCATTGACCCTGCACGAAAAAATCTCCTGCTTCTTCATGAGCACTTTTCTGAACTGTTAAACGATATGTTTTTTTTAAAAATTTAATATAAAAGTTACTTTAAAAAATTATATTAATTTATTTTTTAAGTTTAAAATAATTAATAATCAATTAATCATGTACTAATGACTTAACTTATTTTACGTGATCTTTTTTCTCTTTTCTTTTTTCTCACCTTCAAATTATCGCTAGGACTATATTTTGTGCCACTTGTGTTTCTCTCCTGGGATGGATATTGCTTAGGATGCGTTCGAGCCTGAGCAAAAGGGTGAACACACTCTTCGTTTTTCGTGAGTACATTTTCTGAACTGTTAAACGGTATGTTTTTTACAAAAAATTTCTATCTAAAAGTTACTTTAAAAATTCATATTAATTTATTTTTTAAGTTTATAATAGCTTATACTTAATTAGTCATTTACTAATAAGATATCTTGTTTTACGTAATCATCTTTATCTTCATCTTTTGTCAACTTTAAACTCATCCTTAGGAGTGTTCAGGGAGTACACCTTTGGTATGGTGTACACATGGTTTATATCTCTTACTTAATATCTACTCAACTATCTGCAGATTTTTCACATGTGTCTGTAGGAGTTAAATTTTCCTTAGCTGACGTTTCTTTCTGCATCAATTTCATTCAAACGATTAACAGATATCATAGCTAGTACACTATTTCTGAAAGTGCTAGCTAGTTTGCTATTGTGGTTCTTTTTTACCAGCTAAGTACTTCTGCATGTACTTCTTTTACCAGCTAAGTACTTCTTTTTTACCAGCTAAGTACTTCTGCATGTCCATAAGCTCTCCGTTGGTGAGGGATGACGAGTAGGAAGATATCTACATGCTTGAGTCATTCAGTTTCCGGAGCTAGCTTTGTGTATTTCTTATATGACTTTGCTTAAATGCTCTCGCATTTGCATTACAAAGGACAGTTTGTTTGTAAATATTGAACATTATAGGGAATCTTGATTTATCATAGTGCAGTAATTATGTAATTATATTTCTTTACAGTATTAGTCCAGGAGGAAATGAGCTATTGTACAGAAATATCAACTATATATATTGCAAACTTGTCTTTTAGTTATTCATCACCCTCTGACGACCTGTTCTTTTTTATATTAGATTTTGGATGCACGCTTCCTAAGCTCCTCAAGGATGTATTTTGTGAAAAAAAAATTCTATATAAAATTTTCTCGAAATACTTTTTTAAAATATTCGTTTATATCTTTAAATAGCTATTAAAAAAAGCAGATAATCCATCAATGTTAGTTATCTCAACAGGACCTCAGTGTTATCAATAATTACTATGCGTGAAAAGCAGCAGCAGGGCTAAGTTCAGCTCGCTTTGACTTGCATTTGCTGTAGGTTAAGAGTTAAAAGGATGAATATAGACGCAAATACAATCAGACATGATTGCCTATAACATCAATTTTAATCTCTATGTATTGATTTGTTCCAAACCCTCAAAACATATTTTTTTTATTTCCTCCAAACCCTTAAATTAATTATATTTCTTACCGTCAAACTGGTTGTGTCTTGTCGGCTTCTCCGCCCTCTCCAAATTAAATCTCTCTATTCATCTATAAAAGCAAGAACAATGCACCAGTTGCTCCAGTACCTCATATAGAACTTACATATGAGCGAAAAAAGAACTCTTTGAAAGGTCATCAAATCAGAGTGTTCCCCATCATCGCTCTTACTTGTCTATGCCCAAAAAATCTTTGCCCTTTTATTCATCCCCGTTCTGTGTTTCGTTTACTATGTGAGAGAAGAGACCGGGGAGGAGGGAAGCAAAATAGCATGACATACCAGATGGTTAATGGCGTTGGAACACGAGGAATTAGCCGGCGGCGGTGATGTGACTTCGTCGTGAGCGCCGGGCCGCTAGTGTTGGTCGATCGAGCCACCGTGTGCAGTTCGATTTGATAGCGCGCGACGTAGAGCCTTCCACCACCGCCGGCGCCCGCGAGTCGCCGGAGCTCCACCGTCTCGTCGACGGGGAGGGGCTGTGAGTGGATGACTGGTGTCTTGATGGGGAACGAGAGTATGGAGTGTCATACAAAATAATTAGGAGGGCTAATTTACAATTGATCTGCGATTAACAAAATCTGGCCTACACAAGATTGATTTGGCTGTGTGGATATAGAGGCCGAATTTCTCTCTTATTAAAAAACAGGATTTATCGAACGACTGACAATGACCCAAACCCGTGAGAGGGGAAGGGCCACGGGGTGCCACTGCCACGCCGGAGCGCCGCTGCAGCGCGGCTTCCCTCCACGTCACTTTACCAGCGCCGCCGCATGCATCCGACCTCGTGTCTTGTGCAACTTTACCTTCATACCAAAAGTCCCTACCGCATGTGCAGCTGTGTATTTGGTGGAGGAGAGTTTGTACAAGGGATTAGAAGTTTAAAGGGATAAGGCTATTAACTTCTTTGTTCGTTTAAGGGACATGGAATTTTTCGTAGGATGGGTAAGGAAAATTGAGGAAGGAACTCTCTCCATTTTAATACCTAGGGGTTTGGAGGGAATTCCTCCTCTATATTGTCTAAGCAAATCTCAACCATCCATTTCCACTTAAAATCTAGTCCCTATATAAACTTCCTACTAATTTCCACCACTTCTTATAAAGGAGGGATTAGGACTTAAAAATCAAATTACCATGATAATCTCATCATTAATTTCCTCATCTAAACTCCCCCGATACTCTTCATCAGAGTTGCCAAACACGCGTCGAAGAGAGAAATTTGTGATGGGAAAGTCTATTTTGTCTCTTTAGAGGACATCCACTTGATTTTGCATGTCAATTAAAAAGTTATAAAAAAAATAAAATTTTGATCTAATAGATTAATATGTGATATATTACTTTATAAATATATAGGCTCAAATTCGAAATATATATTAGTAGAAATATCCAGCGCCAATACTCTTCACAAACATCGCCAATCTTGTTATCCAGCCACCGTCAAACCGAGCGCTGGCGAGGGAGCACATAATAATATTAGTAATTGAAAAGATCCGCTATTTAGTTCTCAATATTTTCAGTTACAGCGTCTCCAAACGTGATTAGTACAAGGTTATCAATGTCAGAAAAAAGCTTTCCTGGTCATAATTAAAAAATGAGAAAAGTTCACATGGAGTGTAACACCAAATGCAACATATGGATAACCACATCAATTTATAAATCCCTATATTTTTATTTCCTCCAATCTCTTAAAATTATATCTCTCTCTCAAGATTGTCCATTCTTTTCGTGGTTCAAACGGCACTTCCTTCGCTGTTCAGAACACTTCCTCACTCCTCTAAATTGCATCCCCAATTCTCATGGATGAATAGAATTTCAAACAGACAAAATGCACCAGTAATTAAGCCCAATTCCTCACATTGAATAGAATTTACATAGGAGCTGAAGACTATTGAGGACAAGATCAGTGTGTTTCCCCTCATCGCCCTTGTCTATGTCCAAAAGCTTGCCTTGGTTTGGGCCATCACGCTGTCCGCCCATCTATACATCCCCATTCCGTGGTTCGTTTACAATGCGAGAGACAAGAGAAGCAAAAATGGCATGACATATCAGCTGGTTAATGGCGTTGGAACATGAGGAAATTACCCGGGATCAGATTGGCCGGCAGCGGTGATGACTTCGTCGTCAGCGTCGGGCCCGGAAGTTATGAAGGGTGCGGTGACTAGCCGCTAATGTCGATGCAGTTCGATTTGATAGCGACATCGAGCCTTCCACCGCCGGCGCCTACGACTCGCCGGAGCTCCACCGTCTCGCCTGATGGGAACGGGAGAATAATGAGAGTGCAAAAAGAATTAGAAGGCCTAATTTGCAGTTGATCTGCGATTAACAAAATTGGACCGCACACACATGATTGATCGAACGACTGACAGAGAACCAATGCCACGCCAGTGTAAGCAAGAACATCTCCACCCGCTGCCACTGCCACGCCGGAGCGCCGCCGCGTTCCGGCTTCCCTCCACGTCGCTTCGCCGGCGCCACCGTGTACATCCACCATATATAGACCATGCGTCTTGTGCAACTGCAACCTTCACACCACAAGTCGCCACTGCATGTGCAGGTGAAACCTATCAGAAACCAATCCAACTAACAATGCAGTTATCAATCAAGAAGGCAGCTTGACGATGTTTGTTGCTAGCTTCTGTGATGCATTGATGCCACTCCAGTGTAGGAAACAGTTATTCTGTTAAATTGTTTATACTGGTCACTGGATTAGGCGCTTGTGTGAACTAAATTGTAGCTCTTTTTTTAGATAATGGGTTTAAATTAAACTCGGCCGCTACATCCAACTTGGATGTACATGTACACAGCCAAAAATTGCAGCTCTTGACTTCAGGCATGTAAACTGAAGAGGTGTTTCAGTTTTAATCTAGGATCCGTAGCTTTTTTTCCCCTCTGGAGACTCACAAGGCCAAAGGTGGCACAAAATTCACACTTTCACATCCTTTTTAAAAGACATTTTCACAATTGACTAATTGAGTCGATGCTCAAGTGGGTTAGGATCAATGCTACACTGAACTGGCAAGCCAAATGATTCATCCCTGACAAATAAACTTTTACGACACCGTAGTGAAAAAATTGTCAAACAACACGTTAGGTTCAATCATATAGCATGACTTTCCTGTGTACTTATTTTCTATAGAATAAATATCATTTGCAAGGAATTAATTACATGATCTCGGACTGTTAACTATAGGTAGATATTAGAGAGAAGTAAAACAAGTGTATGTGAATAGAAAACAATAGTTAGATATTCCACAGGAGTAAAACAAGTGTATGTGAATAGAAAAAAATAGGTAGATATTCCGAGTACAAAAGTCTGCATTGTATTCATTCACTGTATTTTCAGTATTTTCAAGTATTGTTGCATCATCTTCCAATACAATCAAGTCTGTAATTCAGTTACTCTGACAATACCTTCCAAATGAGTTCCCATCCACAGAATAATCAGGAGCTGATCTCAAGTAGTCTGTTTTCAGGTTTGGTGATGTGAGTGAGTTCCGATCAGACGAATAATCAGGAGCTGATCTCAAGTAGTCTGTTTTCAGGTTTGACAAGAACTACATGCAACCAGCAGGTTTTTCGCCTATCCATATTCAAGATGTGTTCCAATTAGTTTTGTTGTTATCGATAGAACTGTGATCTATAATGAGCAGTTGTTCTATCTGCAAACTCTCCAATAATTGGATGTAGCTTTTTAAAGCAAAGGCGCCACATATATAATTCTCACTCTTTCATAATAAAAAAGATGAGAAAATTTATTGGTTCTTATCCCAGATCCAATTACATCTGCACGCTAACAACATTAATTTTAATCGCTATCTTTTGATCCCCTCCAATCTCTTAAAAATATATATCTTCCACCAACATTGTTTTCTCTATTGCATTCGGACTTCAAAGTACAAATTTGCATCTGAAAATTTGAAACAGAGATAAATGCACCCGTAAACCCAGTACCTCACATTGAATAGAATTTACATAGCAGCTGAAAACTTTGGAGCGAATCAAGATCAGAGCGCTTGGCACATTTTTCTTACCTTTCTACGCCCAAAAGTTTGCCCCTTTATGGTTTGTGCCATCACGCTATCCGCCCTCCTATTCGTCCTCATCCCCTTCGTTTACTATGCGAGAGAAGCAAAATAGCATGACATACCAGATGGTTAATGGCGTGGATCAGATTGGCCAGCGGCGGTGGTGACTTCTTCGTGAGCGCCGGGCCGGGAAACGGCCGGGAAGGACGACGACGCCGGCTGCGGTGACCAGCCACCAGTGCCGGGCGATCTACGCGGGTGTGTGCAGTTCGATCCGACAGCAACATCGAGCCTTCCACCGCCGGCGCCCGTGAGTCGCCGGAGCTACACCGTCTCGTCGACGGGGAGGGGGTGGTGAGTATGACTGGTGACTGTCTGATAGATGGGGAACGGGAGAATGGAGTGTGCGAAATAATTAGAGGGTCTAATTGCAATTGATCTGCGATTAACAAAATCTGGGCCTCGCAAGATTGATCGAACGGCTGACAGAGACCCAAAGCATGTGCAGGGGAAGGTGGAACCTATCAGAAATCAATACAACTAATAATGAAGTTACTAACTTAGGTTCCTTTGGTTCAGTCATAGGTGGATGGATATGATCATCTATGTTTTGTTGGATACAGTGATTTAATTTTTTTAGTTCGTATGAATGGGATGATCTAATTTTTTGTTTGGTTGGAGAGATATAACTTGAAAAGGGTAAACAAAAATTTAGTAGGATCCATTTGTCATATGTATATTTTAATCAAAATATAACCATCTAAGATTTTGTTTTAAAGATTTAATTATAATAAATATAACGGTAGAATTAGATCATAAAATGGATAAATAGTAAAAAAACACTTCAAAACTCGTTAACAAAAAATTAAAACCACCCCAACCAATTAGAATAGACCACGTCAATAGGAGCAAAACATAGATGGCTCCATTCGGCTGATTTGGCCGGATTCACTCATCCTGCATCTTCAGAAAATATTCTCTCTCCCAACCGTCCCACCCACCTTTGCACATCAACCAAACACTCTCAAAAGTTGGATCACCATATTCCATCTGCCCACTAACCAAACACCCTCAAAAATTGAATCGTCATATTCCATCCAGTGATCCCTCCAACCAAACACACCTTCATGGAATGATGTTTGTTACTAGCAATCAAGGACACAGCTTCATGATGTTTGTTGCTGCTGTGCTAAAACATTTTTTCTGTGTAAATTGTTCATACTGGTCACTGGATTAGGCGATCGTATCAACTAATTTGCAGCTCTTGACTTCAGGCATGTTAACTGAAGAGATGTTTTAGGAGTAATAGGCCAAAGGTGTTACACTGAACTGGGTAAGGCTGGGTAGCAAATAATTTTTTTTCTGAGTGCTCACACACCGCAGCGAAAAACTTGTCAAACAGCAGGTCACAAGATCACACACAGCGGAAAAGCGATCCATATGCTTGTTATCATGACTCATGAATACATCATAATTCACACAACAGAGTTTACTCATCTTCAATAATTGTACACATCCAAAAAAAAAAAGTATACCCTTGGTGATCAACTGATATTTTGCAATCCTCATGATTTTCTCAGTTTTCCGGCCCCTATTCTATCTATATACAGTAGCAAAAATGAATGAATGAATGATAAAACAATGAGCCAGTAACCTTTCAAGAGGACTGACATATTCTGTCTGCCTAGTATACTTCATCTTCAATAGGACAAACATAAGGTGAAGATGGTCAGAACAAGAGTAAAGCTTCCCCTGGATTGCTTACTTCTTGGTGCTCACCTTACCATTGGGAGTTCTCTTTCCATCAGTCGCACTCAAACTCGACTGTTTTCCGTTCTTGACTAACGTCGATGGAGGCCCGTTGAGTTTTTTCTGTAACGGTGATGTCCTTTTCGCAGGATTCATGCTTCTGAAGTAATTCAAAACCAGCATAGCTCAGAACAACAGTGCACAAGAATCTGCTAAACTACTAGACAATTCAAGATTAGCAGTTAGCATACCTGGTGTCTGTGCTTTTTGCAGTCTTGGGTTGGGCCTTCCTTGCAGTTGGGGCACTCCCATTGGCAAAACTTGAAGCTTTTGGAGCACTTGTCGGTCGCACTAAATCTTGGTCTGACGAGCAACTGGTTGTGGCCTCAAAATCATCTGAATCCTCTGTTGCGACAGACCCAGTCCAACTCCATTGCGGTTCAGGACTGTTTCTTTGATAGAAGCCTACATCTTGTGTAGCATCAGGCCCCAATTCTGGCAGGGAATTGCTGCTACCAAATTGGCAGTTGTCAACCCAATCTCCCAAGGCTGATTCCTTCTGAGAACTAGTATCAAGCCATGAAGATGGATCATTCTCTACAAGGATGTCAGACAATTCAAAGTTTCTTTTCTTCTGCCTTGGAGTGCCATTGCTTCTGGTCTTTTAAATCAAAATGCAGAAAATTAGATTGATTAAAATACATGACAGTTTTGCTGATGCTTACTTCTGTTTTGTAGGTCCAACCATGTAACAGAGTTTCTTCATTATAAATCATTTTCATGCAAATGTCATGTTGATATGTATACTCTACTTTCACATTGCATGCTATCAGGCATATGAATACATCATGTTTTACAAATGAAAACATAAGTTCTCAGAAAATTCCCCAGTCAAATAGGAATAACGTCAAGAAATAATTTTTTTGTCTTCCATTTAATCTGTTATGAATTTCATCTTGGGAAAGGAAATACCTCTAGATTTCCAGCTTCTTCCATTGCGTGCCTGAATGCAGGAGGTGCACTGCCCATTCTCATTCTATATATATCTGGGCTTGATTGTGTGCTTCGTATGCTTTCGTTTTCTCCATCTTTCCTAACCAACGCTGCCTTGAGGCAAGCTATCTGCAATAAGAGAAAAATGAGCAAAATTCGCCAAGTTAAGAAAGTCAACAGGTGGAGCTGGTATGTGAACCTGTTCTTTGAGCTCTTTGACTTCTCCCCCTTCCTTGTTTGACTTAGCTGCTCCGAGCTCAACAGTAGCAACTCGCTCTGCGAACTTCAAGGTGCTTATTGACTCACCAATAGCATCTGGTTCTGGAGCTATGTGAACAAACATCAATGTTTTTGCTTGTCCTCCTAACCATGGCAAAATAAAAGAATTACTCCACATGGTTCCAGTTTTAGCAAGGTGCAAAATAAGGATGTAGAGTTTTAGAGATACCAAGAGAATCTTGCAATAACTGAGTAAGTTTGCTATTTCTGTAAGGAACATGCGCATTTTTCTGAGCAAGGGAGGCGATCACATCGCCTAGTGCTGATAATGACTTATTTATGTGTTGTGCCTCCTTCAGCCTATCGCCTACAACCTCAGACTTATCGACTCTTTCGCTACCAGCTAAATCCACAAGATGCATACAGCCTCTTAGGACTGTTCGTGATGTCAAATCTCTTCCCTGAACATGAACTGTTAGACAACTGCAAAATACAATCCCCAGTCATCAGCCAGAAATATATGGTACAGAATTTTGTTTGGTATGAAAGGTAGCATTGATATGTTCGAAAAAGGTAGAATTGCAGAATCATACCTATGGGAGCGGCTACTACGGTCATTCATGGCCGTTGAGCATACTGCACGGTTCTTTTGGCCAAGATTCATTAAATCAATCACATCAGATGTTGATGTGACTGGGACTATGTTTGCATCTGGAACTGCTAGACCTTTCTGCGAACTGTTTTTAATTTCCACTGTTTCTTGAGGTTAAGGAGAATAAATATGTCATAGCAGAGGGATGTTCATTTGTGCATAACAAAAATTTAAGAATTTATATATGATAACTAATGATAAAATCAATATCTAATTTAGTAGGAAATAGGAAAGGATATTTCTTGTTTCCACCATTCTGAAGGAGATCTCTCACTTGTTCATTGTAGATCTCAATCATCTGCACGGAAATTTCATAACAAAATGTATCTTTCCTCTGAGCTTGAATGTTGAATAGGTCATTTAATGCTCTATAGTTGACACCAAGCCCTTCTTCCGTCAATACTGTAGGACCACTCTGCAAAATCAGCAAAATGTTATTTCGATTTTCCAAAAGGAATAATGAATGTGAAATAAAATTGGACAAGTTAGGCACCATTGTAAAGGTCTTCCCTGACCCGGTTTGTCCATATGCAAATATACAAACGTTGTATCCATCAAGCACAGAACGGATTAGAGGTTGCATGTCCGCAAAGACCTGTTCTGCACTAATCAAAAGATTGTCCATCATCTAATTGCCAATGGCCATATGCTATTTGAAATAACTAGTGCAGTATCAAAGATTGTATGTACAACCTTGTGTGGCTAATGGCCCAAAGACCCTATTGAAAGTAAAAGATTTCCGGGCATCTTTTCCATATTTTGATGGAGTCATGACGGTGATAGTTCTATCTTCCAGTCCAGCGACACTGCTTGAGGAACTTACCTTTCCAGGTAGGAAAGGCCGCACTCGACAATATACTCTAATATTCCCTGGCCAAGAAGAAAACAAAATGAAGTATTAGCATGTAGTGTTGCCCCATGAAAGATGGATGTACAATCCTCTGGTACTTATATCATAAGACTTAAGGGTACCTCTAAGATCTTGTATTTGGTTGTATAGCTTACGGTTTTCCTCGAGAACTTTATGATATCCAGAAGCCGCATGAGAAAGAGTGCACAAATGCTTCCCTGATACAGAAAAGAAAGAATATGTGATACCCTGAAAAGATTTCGAAGAGAATCGTGAAAAATATTATGCATATTTGGAACTCAGGGTTCAATTTACCAAGCTTATCAAGGTCTTCGGAGTACTGCAGTTTGATGTGCTCCATCCCAGACTTAATAGTGGAAAGGTTACTTTTCAAGTCCTACAGAAAATGTTAACAAACATTCAAATGTAGTACGGGTGCAGAGTTAAATTCAAAAGAGAACATGTAACATTAAAAATACCTGGATATGTTTCTGTTGTAGATCAAAACTTTTATTTGTTTGCTTTGCCTGTATATGCTCTCCCACATTTTCACCATTCACTAGTACAGCAGTGCTGACCTCTTCCTTCATACTCACAGAGGTATTGTCTTCATCCATCTTCACATTGTTGGAGATCCAATAGAAAATATTAGTTAATTGAATCATTTCATATATGGGAGGTGAACAATTTATAACGCTGAATTAGATACCTTTGTAAGAAAATGTTAGATATGTCTAATTGGAAAGTCCTATAATGGTTATTCACTGGAGCACATTGAGAACTGACTGACAAAAAGTACATACCTTCCCTGTACTGCAGGTGCAAGTTGACTCCATTTCTGGTGGCGTGTCTGCTCCGCATAACAACTTATTATCATTAGGATCCACAGCGTATTTCACCTGTTAAAGGTTCTCTGTTAGTAAAATCTATGCATGTAGTTAGTATAGCCAAAACTAAAAGGTCACTAAGATAAGGCAGAATTTGCAAGACTGATAATGGAACTGAAACATACTGATTCATTATGGTTTGCCGTACAACGTTCAAATTTGTGAATAACTCTGCTCAAGAGTGATTCTACAAGCTGCAAATTATCAGAGTAAAAAAAATATTTATTTCATCAATCACATCGCTCAAAAGAGTCAACTAATTAGTAGGCTCACCGATGGTATTTCTTCTGGTTTCTTATCTGAGAGAATTGTTTGAACAAGCATCCTGATGGATTCTGAAGTAGTCTACAATCAAGAAGGTAAAGATTACTGAGAAGTAAATAATTTACCTACAAACAAAGAAGATCTATAAACAGATACATACTGTTTCGCCGTGCTGTAGTGAAAAATCAAGACCTAAGCTTTGCTCTAGTGATACGCCATCTCGGAGTAACTCTGCTGAGTGGCTTCTCATCATCGCCTTCATAAAAGGCTCAGAGTTCTTGCGAATGAAGTACTTTCCAGACATTGAAGGCTTTATAATGCCGCCATATTTAAATGAAGTTGATCTTCCTACTTGCTTAGTTTCACTGAATGACTTCAGAGAAAGAACACAGTCTACAACTCGAACTCCTTTTCCACCCTGTAGATGAAAACATTTTGACTCAGTCTATGTAAGCTAAATTACTGGGTTTTTTTAGAAGCTGCACCCTGCATTCCTTTGAAAATGTCATGTGCTACAATATAAAATCACTGCATTGTGCCGAAAGCTGTAGTGTTGGACTGTTAAGAGGGAAAAGGAATATTACTAGAAGTCTACAATTAAATGAAAATGCCAGTGTCACCTTCTCCAGATCAGATGCCTCAAATGTTGGGAGACCCAAATCTTGTAGGCCGATGAGGAAATTCCTCACATTCTCGAAGTACTGATATGCACAGAGAGCTGCACCATCTGCAGGGGCAGCAGAGTCCGAGGGGGCCTCCACAACCTAAAGGCGTCATACTCAGAATGTAAAATTAGATAACATAAATCAGAGTATATTAAATACCTGAAGGAGAGAAGTTTAACCTTGGGCACGCTACCAGGTTGAACCTTATTGAGTGCATTGCAAAGAATAATGCCATTCCTCAGACCAAGCCGAAATTCCTCCTCGGAGGGCTCTTCTGCTAGGTCCTTTGCACACACTACCCCAACTATCCTTCGCAACCAGTTGGCTGCTTCATATCTTCTTATTGCTGCATTTCTCAAACCAAATGAAGCACTGGTTCATATAATCCCGTTATGTTAAAAACTACAATAGAGTATCTGTAGTATCTAAATGTCCACATAAAAAGGTACTGTGAAATAGGATGATCTCAGTTCTGAAAACCAGTCCAAATTAAACCCATTGGTTGCACATCAAGAGATTAAAGTAATCAATGCCTAAGTACCATGATTATTAGAGGTGCCCTTTCTAATTATATAGTTTTTTGCAGGATTCCTGAGGGTTTATGAAATTTTATTGCTAAGATGTAGAGAACTACAAAGTAATCAAATCGCAACCCAGTCCATCTTTTTTTCTTTTTCCATTTTTACTGTACCAAGTGGGGGGAGATTAAGAAATGTGCAGCTAAACGAGCTAAATATGGGATGAAAAAAATACATAGATCAGCTAGCATAAATGGGATTAGAGAAAACATTGATAAAATTTAAGGCCAACATACTGACTGTTTCTTTGATTACTTCTTTTAGTTTCTTAGCAAAAACAATTTCTCTACAACAGTAAGCAGAAAAAAATAAAAATGCTGTTTTTTCTCCACAATGATAAACAGATAGAAAAAACCTATGATCTTGGTATCTTGAATTATGTCAAAATGGCACAGCATGCACATTCTAAGCTCTGATTCAAACAACATTAATCGATGCAACAAAGAAAAATCACTACTGAATCGCAGCAAACTTAATCGACCCATCGCCACCGACACACCCTATCGATTGGAAACCTCATCAAGATATGCATGTCGACAATGGCTGCAGCCACAATCCAGACGAAGAAATTAACTGATACCAAATCAAGAACAACTCACCAGCCTCCTCAGCCTTGCGCCACTCCATGTCAATGTTCCTCCCCATCCCAACCACCTCCCCTATCCCACCTCCCCCACCTTCCCCGTGAGCCCGCAGCACGTCCTCCACGACGGCCGCCGTGGCCACCACCACCGCCTCCCCCTCCGGCGACCCCATAGCAGCCCCGGATCACCCCGCGACCCGACCACCGCTATTTCGCTCGGAACGAGCCGGCGACACGGGGATGGAGAGATCGCCGGAAGGGACCACGGATTGGGGGAGAGATCGGTGGAGGGGAGCTCTTATTGGAGCTCTTGCTCTTCTTCTCCAAATGGCGGGGGCTGATGTTTTTGAGGTGGTGGGGAGGTGGAGAGTGGAAATAGGACTTTGAAGGTGTGGATTGCATATATTGGTTGGAGATATTAGGGAGACTAAAAATGGGGGGTTTATATGATGGGCTATTTTTGGGAGCATTTGGAATTAATTTTTGATGGGTTGGCATAGTTGGCAATGTGTTGTTTCCAATTTCCACATGTTTTTTCCATGTTTGGAAGACAGAAATTAAGTTGTGATCATGAATATTTTGTTTTTATTAAGACATAATTTTTAACTCAGAGTCCACAATAGGATATTTCTACATATCAACAAAGTGATATGTTTTTATGAAATGTGGTTTTTGATTAAAAAATTGTGAATTATATTCAAGAGTTTGAGATGGTAAGTTGCAGTAGAGATACGAGTTAAATGAAGATTGTTAATTTGAGGGATACGTAGGAGAACTGTGTATCTTTGTATTAATAGGATAATAACAAAATATTAAGAGGCGCGTGCCGCGTGGAAGGTAAAGTCAGATACACAATAAAAATTTCATGGAAGAAAGAAGATCAAGAAAAAGGGGTCTGTCCAAGCAAGCATGAAATTGGGCTTTTGCCAGCTGTTATATCTGGCTGTCAAGGATCACTGGCTGGTGCTAACAGTTCAGCAAGACTTAATTTCTTGTTTGGAGTGTTGCTGTTGCAGGAGGAAAATGTGACACTTTTACTTGCAGTCTGGTTCAGTAAATATTGTGGTCAAAATGAAGTCATGCACTGGTAATATAATTTGGTATACTA
This sequence comes from Oryza meyeriana var. granulata, assembly GCA_003991445.1. Lineage (NCBI taxonomy): Eukaryota > Viridiplantae > Streptophyta > Magnoliopsida > Poales > Poaceae > Oryza > Oryza meyeriana. The sequence continues at coordinate 99,308 of RYFJ01003223.1, forward strand.
CATTTATAGCCTGGCAAAGTAATTAGACACAGGTGTATTATTCACTGTATTTAAGCATAATATATGAATGAGGGACTAATGGTGACACAAATCATGTTTGTTTGCAGTAGTTCAGACTTCGACAAATATGTGAGAAAATAGTTACTTGCATTTTATTTAGGTTAGTGGTGAGTCGCCTTTGAACTTAGTCTCCCGGTCTTCGGTCTTCAGTGCAAATTAACCATCGTCAAGGGATAAGGACTTTGAAAATACAGTTATGATGGATATTATCAGGTGTTGTTATATGACAATCTTCAATTTCATCCTAATTATCTAACAAGTAAGGAGTGACTTGTCTGGCTACAAAGTCATATCGAATTCATCCTCGGAAAAAAAAAGTCATACCAAATTCATTCATTTTTGTGTGCATTAATATCATTATTTTTTAAACGAGTTTTTTCATGTGCATTGTTGTAAATATGATATCGGTTGAATTTTATGTGAGTGTCATGCATTGAGATGTTTAGCTAGAGATACGAATAGTCATTAAACTGGCAAACTAAAAGAACTACTACAAAATCAACTCAAGGCAAGTTTTCCTTATCGCCAATTACCACGATGTTACCGTAGCAACCAAGCTTACCGCCGAGGTGTGGTAACAGCAAGGGCCTAGTAACCCTTACCAAGTTTTCAAAAATATTTTTGGTAAATTTTGTTCTTTTTCTCAGTTTACCATAGCTACCGCACGCTAACCAGGCTTACCGCTGGCCAGGGTGTGGTAACACCTCCTCCCTAAGTATGGGAAACCCTAACTAGAGGATGAAATGTAGTATGAAGATGTGACACCCCCAACGAACGATGAGGTATCTCTATACTGCTATGAAAGCGAAGTGATCCTCCTCCCCAACCACCGTACTTCTCATGTAAGAAAACCACCCTCCCTAAAAAACACCCATCCAAAAAACCTGAACCACTCTCCTTACAAAACCACTCTACCAAAAAACCGATGTTCTCCTAAATAAACCTCATAGAACCACCATCTTTCTATAAATCCTGTTGCAACGCACGTGTGTTGGTGATATAAGAACCAGGGTTCCTTGCGTCACGGGCGTGAGGTGGATAGGTGCCACGTCATCGCATCACCAAGCACCACGCACACAGCTCGCAACTGCTATGAGGCGACACCTAGGGTCCCCTCTCCCCCGGATGTATGGAAGCAAGACCCCGAGCTCGTGGCCACACAAGCCGCGCATAGGGCGCCACCTCGCTCTGCCCCGAAGCTTGACCTCCCCATGTAGCCCGAGGTTAGCGCGGGGGCAGAGGCATTAAGGGCAACGCAACGGAGCATGCTGCTTTGCCTTGGTCCTTGCACGCTCTCCTAATTAAGGACAACAAGGCGTTTATCTACTGGGCGTACGGCATGGAGGACAAGATGGTTCTGTACCCCTCACCGTGCGCCATCATCACCTCTTCCTGACAAGGGGTGTGGGCTGGTAGGCGACATGGTTGACTACATGCCACCTGCTCGGGCCCATTGTTTTTTACCTACCCCTACGGGAAGCTGACAGGAAGGGACCACAGCCAGCGTGGCGAGCCCAATCTACCCCTGCATCCGTTCGACGGGCGCGTGGCAAGCAACTACCCCCTCCACTGGCAACCTAGCCCACTGGTCAGAGAACAGCAAAACCTACCGCACCTAATTCTGTAATGGCGTTGGCTACTTCCATGGTTTGGTAACTGTGGTGTTCCTCCAAAAGCTATAAGGAGAGAATCAAAGCCAAGAGGAAAGAGAAAGGGATCGAATAAAAAAAAGACTCTGAGAGCTAAGTCTTGTAAACACTTCTCACAGACCATCGAGAAACTAAAAACACAACAGGAGTAGGGCATTACGCCACCATGTAGCCTGAACCTGTATAAACATCTTGCTGTATTTACTTATTCATCAATCTACGCCAAGTCGAACATACTCACCCCTCGGCCGAACTCACAAAGGGGGTCCATCAGGATCCCTGCATAGGATGTACACACACCGACAACATGTATGACACTCGTCCTCCTCCTCCTCGCTACGTAAAAAAAATCACCCAGCCTAAAAAACCACCTCACCTAAAAAAGGTCATGCCAAAATATACCACTAGAAAAAACCGGATAAAACAAACTGAACCGTAAAACCATTCGTCCGTCTTTCTTGAGATCCCATTACAACGCACGGACATGGCACTAGTACAATAGTAACAACCAAAAATTTTCAAATCCTCAAACGTGGATCCCACTTGTGCCATGTCAATATGGATGGTTGTTTAAAAGATGGAGTTATTTTATAGTTCTTGAGAAGGTACCAGAAGGTATCACACTTTTTAGTGTAAATTTTGGTACCTCAGGTACTAAAATTTACACTAAAAATTTTGGTACCTCCCTTGATGACCGTAAAATTTCTCTAAAAGATTACTCTGCTAGCTTCAGTTCATGCATTTCTAACACATTGTCTGAATATATGCCGGCAGATGCCATGAGACGGCCACAGATTTTCAACACACCACTTGTTGCCGTCCCCTGCTGAATTAACAAAAAATATTGTCACTTATCATGAGTTGTTCTCATTCTGTCTTCGTCTACTCTTGTCATCAGCAAATCAGCCGGCTGGTGTTTAATTATCAAAGTCCAAAACAAAACCGATATTAACAAAATTAAATTCCAAACAAAGAGTGTGGTGGTGAAATAGTGAGCGTATGACTTTATCTATCAAAATTTAAATCGTGGTGTCTATAAGCTTTGAATAAGATTTTAGTGAGGCTAGAGATGATCTCTATCTCTTTTAGCGTGAGTGTATATTTTTAGAAAATAGGATAAACCCGGCCTCTATATCCAAACCGAATGTACACAGTCCAAATCCAAGCGTGAGTGTATATAGGGAGGCCCAAATACGAGTACGTAAGTGTGGTGTGCGTATTAATGGTATGTGTACGTATATGTCTTCCTTGTAATAAAAAGAACATGGCTGCCACTGACAAACATTCATATCTGTACAAGAAATTGCAGTCCATGTCAACTCCTGAAGAATATATGCAAGTTTAATGTACAGCTAACAAGTGGGACACTTTGTTGTACGTGACACTCTCTCTAATACACACTGAGGTAGCCAGTAGAAACGGTGCCATGGTGTTGGTGATCGCCGGCGGTGGCGGCGGCCCCGTGGCGGAGGTGCTGACGGCGCGTTTCGCCCGGCAGCTGGTGGCAGGGCAGTGGATCATGGTGGTGGCGAGCCTGCTGATCCTGTCGGCGTCGGGCGCGACGTACGCGTTCGGCATCTACTCGACGGCGCTCAAGACGTCGCTGGGCTACGACCAGCGCACGCTCAACAGGCTCTCCTTCTTCAAGGACCTCGGCAGCAACGTCGGCCTCGCCGCCGGCCTCCTCAACGAGGTCGCGCCGCCGTCGGCCGTGCTCGCCGTCGGTGCCGCCATGAACCTAGCAGGGTACCTCATGGTCTACCTAGCCATCGACGGCCGCACGCCGCGCCCGCCAGTGTGGCTCATGTGCGCGTACATCTGCGCCGGCGCCAACTCCCGGTCGTTCGCCGGCACCGGCGCGCTCGTCACCTGCGTCAAGAACTTCCCGGAGGGCCGCGGCGTCGTGCTCGGCGTGCTCAAGTGGTACGTCGGCCTCAGCGGCGCCATCTTCACGCAGCTCTACCTCGCCATCTACGGCGGCGACGACGCCAAGTCGCTCGTGCTGCTCATCGCCTGGCTCCCAGCAGCCGTATCCATCGTGTTCGTCCCCGTCGTTCGGTGTTGCATAATCCAGACTTGGTTCGCATGCTCCGGATTATTTGGTCGACCCAGAATAAGTTAGCTAGCTATTTTCTAGTACACGTTTTTCATTTCTGCCGGACGCATGCAAGTTCATGCAGAGGCCATTTCCTTTCCGGCGTGTCTAGTGGTAGAAGTGGAGGTGGTCAGCATGTTTCTAGGTCGTGGGATGGCACGGCTATGGTGGAGGCGTGAAGATCACAGCGTCATGGCCGGAGTGGCTACCGAGTCTTTAGACTTTATAAGCTTATATATTCAGTATCCAAGAATCAGAAAAGCTACGCTTATCGTGGCACCAAAAAAATCGTGTTTTCTTGTTGTTCTCGTTTTTGATCCTGGTCGTCTTCCTCGGCTCCGGCATCGGGCGCCGGCGAGACAAAGACATCAATTGGTATCAGAGCTCGGTTCCATCGGTGGGTTCGCAATCGCGCAGTCGAGTGGGCACTCATGCCGCGCGGTCACTCTGCGTCACCACTTCGTCGCTATCACAGGGACGCGACGCCGCAGCCGGGGAGCGGCAGCGGCAATGGCGACTCGGGAAGAAATCTGGTGATCCACCGGGTCACCAAGGAGGTCAGTGGGAGCGGGCAGTACCCGACTCTCACACGGACGAACTACCACGACTGGGCGGCGCTGATGCAAGTGATGCTCCAGGCGCGCGGCCTCTGGCAGGCCGTGAGCCTTGGCGGCAACGACGTCGATTTCACCGAGGATCACATGGCACTAGAAGTGCTCTCCAAGTCCGTGCCCGCGGAGATGATGGGAACCATCGCAACCAAGCCCACGGCTAAGGCTGCGTGGGACTGTATCCGCACTATGCACGTCGGTGTCGACCGAGTGCGTTGTGTGAAGGCGAACACGCTTCGATGGGACTTCGACGCGCTTCGCTTCCAAGACGGCGAGAGCATCGACGACTTCGCCGTCCGCATCAACGCCATCGCTCATCAACTGGCGACCCTCGGTGATCGGCAAACCGAGGAGGACATCGTTAGAAAATTTATTCAGGCACTCCCTGAAAGGTACGAGCAGATCGGTTTAGCCATTGAAACCCTACTTGATTTGAGCCAGGTCTCGATCGAGGAACTGATCGGGCGGCTCAAGGCGGCGGATGAGCATCGCAACCTTGGCGGCAGCGGCGGCAGCGCTGTCACCAAGCTGAATTTCACCGAGGACTAGCTGGTCGCGCGCGTTGCGTCGCGACTGAAGTTCTCCGGGGACGGCTCATCGGGGGGCAACAGGTCCTCGCCCTCAGAGCAGAAGTGTGGTCGCGGCGGTGGCCACAGGCGCGACGGCGGGAGCAGCGGTGGCTCCAGGCCGCCGAAGGCCGCTGGGAGCGGTGAAAAGGGCAAAAAGCCTGTCGGCAACGACGAGTGCCGATACTGTGGCAAGAGGAGCCATTGGGCACGCGAGTGTCGCAAGAAGAAACGCGACGAGCAGGCGCACGTGGCCTAGGTGGAGGAAGATACCGAGCACACACTGCTCCTCGCAGTCATGTCTGCGCCCATGATCGACGTTCCAGGGCGCCGTGACGACGATCTGGTCGTCCGCCTCGGCAAAGAAGGTGATGACGGCGCCGTGCGCTAGGTATTCGACGCCGGCAACGCCAACTACACCACCAACACGAAAATTGCCTCGCCAGAGGCATCTGCTCCAATTCACCTCCAAGAGGACAAATTGTTTGTGCAGATCGGGGAGAAAGGAGACGGCGACGCCACGCACTGGATCCTCGATAGCGGGGCAACAAACCATATGACGGGGACGCGATCGGCCTTCTCTGACCTCGACACCGGCATTCACGGCACCGTCCGACTAGGCGACGGTTCGGTCGTGGACATCGAAGGGCGTGGCACCATACTTTTCAGGTGCAAGAGTGGGGAGCACGAGCTTCTCACCGGCGTCTACCACATTCCTCGACTCACAGCCAACATCATCAGCCTCGGCCAACTCGACGAGAGTCGTTACAAGGTGCTGATAGAGGATGGCGTCCTGAGGATCTGGGATCATCGGCGTCGACTGCTGGCTAAGGTGCAGCGATCACCGACCCGCCTCTACACCCTCGACCTCAACCTCGACAAGCCGGTGTGCCTGGCGGCCCAAAGCTCCGAGGTGGCCTAGCAGTGGCATGCTAGGTTCGGACACCTCGGATTCCAGGGGCTCAGGGAGCTATCCAAGAGGGAGATGGTGCGCGGTCTGCCACAAATTGATCATGTTGATCAAGTTTGTGACGCATGCCTCGCCGGCAAGCAGAGGCGTCATCCCTTCCCGGCGGCGAGCAAGTATCGTGCAACGCAGCCACTGGAACTGGTGCACGCGGACTTGTGTGGTCCGATCACGCCAACAACGCCTGGCGGGAAGAAGGTGTTCCTGCTCGCCGTCGACGACCTAAGCCGCTATATGTGGCTGATACTACTGAGCTCTAAGGATCAAGTGACGGATGCAATCATCCGCCTGCAGCGTCGAGCCGAGGTGGAGGCTGGGAGAAGTCTCGGCACGCTGCGTACCGATCGCGGTGGCGAGTTCACGCCGCGCGCGTTCGGCGACTATTGCGCCGAACAAGGGATCCAACGCCACCTCACCGCGCCGTATACTCCACAGCAGAACGGCGTGGTGGAACGGTGAAACCAAACCGTGCTGGGCATGGCAAGGAGCATGCTCAAGGCGATGCGCATGCCCGACTGGTTTTTGGGGGAGGCTGTCACCACGACCGTCTTCATTTTGAATCGGTCGCCGACGAGGAGCGTCGAGGGGATGACTCCGTTTGAAGCCTGGTACGGTAACAAGCCTCCCGTCCATTTCTTTCGTACTTTCGGCTGCGTGGATAACGTCAAGATCACCGGCGGCTACCAGAAGAAACTCGACAATCACAGCACCCCGATGGTGTTCGTCGGGTACGAACCTGGCTCCAAAGCCTACAAGATCTACAATCCGAATACTGAACGCGTGCATGTCTCATGTGATGCGGTGTTTGACGAGACGCGGACGTGGAACTGGAGGGAGCAAGGGCAAGCCTCCGGCACGGCTGATTCGGAGCCGTTCCACGTCGAGTTCACGACGATGTCGATCCGGCGTGAGGAGCCTGCCACGCCACAGGGACGCGGCACGGTGTGCTCGGACAGCGCTTCACCAACACCAGGGACGCCGGGTGCGCCAAGCCGTGACACGCCGCCTGCGACACCGGCAACACCTGCGCCTGCGCAAAATGTGGAGTTCACGTCGCCTCCCTCAGGTGTTCTGGACCTTGATGACGAGCACAACGAGGAGGCCCCGCTCCAGTTCAGGACACTGGAGAACGTCCTGGGACCGGCGGCGACACCTGGCTTGGCCGAGCGCGAGATGGGGGGCGACCTGCTACTCGCCTTAGGCGACGAGCCGGCCACATTTGAGGAGGCACGCGGCGAGGAAAACTGGCGCAAGGCAATGGTGGAGGAGATGGCATCGATCGAGCAGAACAACACATGGACGCTTGTCGACCTTCCTCCACGGCATCGTCCCATCGGCTTGAAATGGGTATTCAAGCTGAAACGCGACGAACAGGGTGCTATTGTGAAGCATAAAGCTCGCCTCGTAGCCAAGGGCTATGTCCAACAGCAGGGGGTCGATTTCGACGAAGTCTTCGCCCCTGTCGCCCGGATGGAATCCGTCCGGATGCTGCTCGCCGTGGCTGCCCAGGAGGGGTGGCTACTTCACCATATGGACGTCAAAACAGCGTTCTTGAACGGCGAATTAAAGGAGGAGGTTTATGTCCAACAGCCGCCGGGCTTCGCTGCAGCTGGGCACGAAGGGAAGGTCTTGAAGCTAAAGAAAGCACTATATGGTCTCCGCCAAGCACCGCGCGCATGGAACATCAAGCTAGACAGCAGTCTACGCGATCTCGGCTTCACGCGGTGCGCTAGCGAGTATGGAATGTACACCAGAGGCGCGGGGACGTCACGCGTGGTGGTGGGAGTCTACGTTGACGACCTCATCATCACAGGTGCAAGTCCGGTGGAGATTGACGCATTCAAGGAGGAGATGCGCCGCACTTTTCGCATGAGTGATCTTGGGCTTCTCTCCTACTACCTCGGAATCGAGGTCAAGCAAGGCCAGGACGCCATTACCCTGGGACAAGCCGCATACGCGAGGAAGCTGCTGGAGAAGGCGCAGATGACGGGTTGCAACCCGTGCCAGACTCCAATGGAGGTTCGGCTGAAACTCTCGGCCTCGAGCACGACGTTGGAGGTCAACGTGACGATGTACCGAAGCTTGGTGGGAAGCTTGAGGTATCTGGTGCATACCAGGCCCGACATCGGCTTCGCGGTGGGGTATGTGAGCCGCTTCACGGAGAAACCACGTCAAGAACATCTCGTCGCCGTCAAGCACTTGCTGAGATACGTCTCCGGCACGATCGACTATGGACTCGTCTACCCCAAGCACTCAAATGCCAACAACAAGCTCACGGGCTACACTGACAGTGACTTGGGGGGAGACGTCGACGAACGAAGGAGCACCACCGGTGTTATCTTCTTCCTCGGCGAGATGCCGATCTCATGGCAGTCCCAGAAGCAACGTACCATGGCGCTCTCCTCATGCGAAGCCGAGTACATGGCGGGAGCAGCTGGGGCATGCTAGGCGGTATGGCTCGCACGGCTGTTGGGCGACGTCGTTGGCCTCGACGTCCAACCGCCGGTTTTGAAGATGGACAATCAGTCCGCCATTGCCTTGTGCAAGAACCCCGTTCTCCATGATCGCAGTAAGCACATCGATACCAAATTTCATTTCATCCGTGAATGCGTGGACAACGGGAAGATATCTGTGGAGTACGCGAGCACTCAGGAGCAGCTCGCGGACGTCCTGACCAAATCACTTGGGCGCGTCCGATTCTATGAGCTGCGGGACAGGGTCGGCGTCATCAAGCTGAGGTGAACCAAGTCAGTCTTAGGGGGAGATTGTTGCATAATCCAGACTTGGTTCGCATGCTCCGGATTATTTGGTCGACCCAGAATAAGTTAGCTAGCTATTTTCTAGTACACGTTTTTTGTTTCTGCTGGACACATGCAAGTTCATGCAGAGGCCATTTCCTTTCCGGCGTGTCTAGTGGTAGAAGTGGAGGTGGTCAGCATGTTTCTAGGTCGTGGGATGGCACGGCTATGGTGGAGGCGTGAAGATCGCAGCGTCGTGGCCGGAGTGGCTACCGAGTCTTTAGACTTTGTAAGCTTATATATTCAGTAACCAAGAATCAGAAAAGCTGCGCTTATGGTGGCACCAAAAAAATCGTGTTTTCTTGTTGTTCTCGTTTTTGATCCTGGTCGTCTTCCTCGGCTCCGGCGTCGGGCGCAGGCGAGACGAAGACATCATTCGGATCATGCTGGTCCCGAGCAGTGGCTACCGCCGTGGCGGTGGCAGCGACGTCGACGCGTTCTTCTGCTTCCTATACATCTCCGTCGCTCTCGCCTCGTACATCCTCGTCATGATCGTCGTACAGAGACGGACCAGCTTCTCGCACGCCGCTTACGCCGTGTCGTCCGCCGCGCTCCTCGTCATCCTTATCGTCCCACTCCTCGCCGTCGTCGTCAAGCAGGAGTACCGGATCAAGAAGCAACTCGAGGAGTCTCTGAGCGAACCGCCGCCGACGGTGACCGTGGAGAGACCAACCGGCTTGCAAGAAGATTGTTAGCAATAATCCCAACCGTGGTGCGTTCCCGGTCGAGACGCATGCGTGCGTGTGTATCTGGGTTGTTAGTTAAGCCTTGCACTGTAGTTAGTTAGGATCTCGCGTCACGGGCGGACGCGTCGTAAGGCCGTAGAGAGAATGGCTCGCGTACGCGTCTGTACGATGGTTCGTGGGCGACGTCACGGACATGTACGCGTCTGAACGATGGTTCGTGGGCGACGTCACGGACGTGGGATGGACGCGTCGTGGGCGCGACGTGCGGACGCTGTGCACTTGTAAATTCGCTATAAAAGGAGAAGAAAAGAACAGAAAATGGTGTGCGGTTTTGGGGCAGCAAAAAACTCTCTGTGTTCCAAGTGTTCGCGTGTGCTCTTGAGTTCTTCGTCCTCCCGGCCGGAGCTTCCGGCTGTATCTATTGTTTGCTCCTGGCCGGAGGTTCCGGCTGACTATGGGCGAGTTCCTGGGAGAGGGCCCGGACACGGTCCCGGGCACGAGCGAGTTCCCGGGCGAAGGGCCCGGACATGATCCCGGGCAAAGGGCCCGGGCTAACAATTGGTATCAGAGCAAGGAACGAAGATGTCCGGCACCCCGCAGAAGCCCGGCGTCACGGCAAAGTGCGTCGTCCCCAACACCGGCGCAGTTGAGCTACCGCTGCTGACCAAGACCAACTATCATGAGTGGTCATTGGTCATGCAGGTAAGTCTAGAGGCGTTGGAGCTCTGGGATGCTGTGGAGGCCATCAACGCCGAGCGCCCCAAGGATCGGCGGGCGCTGGCCGCCATCTTGGGCGCAGTGCCGCCGGAGATGAAGGCCGGGCTCGCCGTGAAGAAGTCGGCGAAAGAAGCATGGGGGGTAGTGAAGAAGATGAGGGTCGGCGATGATTGCGTGAAGTCCGCGAACGTGCAACGTCTCTTGAAGGAGTTCGAGAACGTCGCGTTCCACGACGGGGAGTCCGTCGACGACTTCGTGATGCGCATCAACGGGCTTGTCACCAGCCTGCGCGAGCTTGGCGAGGCAATGGAGGACAGCCGCGTGGTGAAGAAGATCCTGCGCATGGTCCCGAAGAAGTTGAAGCAGGTCGCAGTGGCGATCGAGATGCTTATGGACCTCAACACCATGTCCGTGGAGGAGCTCGTCGAACGGCTGCGCGTAGAGGAGGAGCCTCGCGACGTCAATGACGAGACGGGGGGTGCTGGGCGTCTGCTGCTCACTGAGGAGCAGTGGGAAGCTCTCCGGCGCAACGGCAAGGAGCACGGCGGCGAAGCAAGGCGCAGCGGAAATGCGCGGCGCGGAGGCGGCGGCAACAAGGACAGTGGCAGCCACGCCGACGACGACGGCGGCAGTAGCACGTGCTCGGGTGGTTGCAGGCGTTCTGGGAGCCGCCACCGAGGACGGTGCTTCAACTGCGGCGAGCGGGGTCACATTGCCAGGGACTGCCTCCAACCGAGGAAGGAGAAGGCGTTGCTCGCCGATGCCAACGACGAGCCGACGCTGCTGTGATGGCAGAACGCGCCATGTCGTGATTAGGGGGAGACTGTTAGCAATAATCCCGACAGTGGTGTGTTCCCAGTCGAGACGCATGCGTGCGTGTGTGTCTGGGCTATTAGTTAAGCCTTGCACTGTAGTTAGTTAGGATCTCACGTCACGGGCGGACGCGTCATAAGGCCGTAGAGAGAATGGCTCGCGTACGCGTCTGTACGATGATTCGTGGACGACGTCACGAATATGTACACATCTGAACGATGGTTCATGGGCGACGTCACGGACGTGGGATGGACGCGTCGTGGGCACGACGTGCGGACGCTGTACACTTGTAAATTCGCTATAAAAGGAGAAGGAAAGAACAGAAAATGGTGTGTGGTTTTAGGGCAGCACCAAACTCTCTGTGTTCCAAGTGTTCGCGTGTACTCTTGAGTTCTTCGTCCTCCCGACCGGAGCTTCCGGCTATATCTATTGTTTGCTCCCGGCCGGAGGTTCCGGCTAACAAAGACACGGCAGAGCAGCCGGCGGCGGCGGCGCGGCCGACATCTTCTTGCTTCGAACACATGTTCAACTCGCCATCGCAGGGGGAGGACTACTCCCATCCTGCAGGCGTTGGTGAGCATCGACATGGTGGCGCTGTTCGTCGCGACCATATGCGGCGCCGGCGGGATGCTGACGGCGATCGACAACATGGGGCAGATCGGGCAGTCGCTGGGGTACCCACCGGCGAGCGTCAACACCTTCGTCTCCCTCATCAGCATCTGGAACTACGCCGGCCACGTCGCCGCCGGCTTCGCCTCGGAGTCCCTCCTGTCGCGATACGGGCTCCCGCGGCCGCTCCTGCTCACGGCAGTGCTCCTCGTCTCCTGCGCCGGCCACCTCCTCATCGCGCTCGCCGTGCCGGGGTCGCTCTACGCAGCGTCCGTCATCGTCGGCGTCTGCTTCGGCGCGCAGTGGCCGCTGCTCTACGCCATCATCTCCGAGCTGTTCGGGCTCAGGTACTACTCTACTCTCTACGACCTGGGCGCCATGGCCAGCCCCGACGGCGCCTACGTGCTCAACGTGCGCGTCGCCGGGCGCCTCTACGACGCCGAGGCGGCGAGGCAGCACGGCGGGAGCTTGGCCGGCGGCGGGGACAAGACGTGCATGGGCGCGCGCTGCTTCAGGGAGGCGTTCCTCTTCGTGACGGCCGTCACGGTGGCCGGCGCGCTCGTGTCGCTGGTGCTGGTCTGGAGGACGAGCGGCTTCTACAAGGGCGACATCTACGCCAAGTTCAGGGGCACGGCCGCCGAGGATCCGCACGGCTGCCTGAGACGGAGACGGCAGAGTCAACGGTGGCCAACGCGAGGAAGGGGTAGTGAGTGTCTATGACAGATGGTTGGGTTGACTTGGTCAAAGAGATTGATAAGGTGTATTTTTGGAGTAATTTTTGGCAGAAAAAAAGTAGTGCAGAAGTACTGCTCTTCTTTGAATTATGAACAAACAGAAAGATACAAGGAGTATTCATTTTCAGGAGAAAAATGGAAAATTAAAACAAAAAAGTTGAATTGAAGCATCATTATATTCCTTCACACTATCATTATACATTGAAAAAAATTACTTTCTTCATTCCAAAATATAATAACTTAGAACTAGATTTGATATAACCTAGTACTATGAATTTAGATAAAAGGTTTGTTTAGATTTGTAATACTATGGTATATCTTATCTGAATTCGTAGTACTAGTTTATATCAAATCTAATACTAGATTGTTATATTTTAGAACAGAGCAAGTATAAATTTTACATAACATGCAAACAAACATGTTATTTGATCACGGAAAGCAGAAGAAAAAAAAATCTGAGGTTCAGGCATACTTGCATGAATGCTGTATGCATCATCAGCACACTACAATAACCTAGTAACAGAACACCACATCAGATACACCATTCTTGTCCTTCTTCCAGGACACATCAACCATCAGTTTCCCTCCATTTTCCCATTCAAATGCATCCTCAAAGCCATCCACCAAACACCTCTGAGGCCTCACACTTGAGAACACCAGTAGCCTCCCTGCCCCCTTCACCTTCACCTTCACCTCGCTTCCATCTCTGCACTCCACATCAACAATGGTGCCACCACAGTTGAGCATGTTGACCAGCCCGATCGGCGCGAACCTCGCACCGACATCGCCGATCATCGTGACCGGTGCGAATGTGAAGAGCTCAAATGAGGATGGCTGAATGGTGAACTGGATAGGCTGTGACTGTGGTGTCATCAGGACCAGTTCGTCAGATTGGCACCTGTAGACTGCATACTCTGCAGCGTTGGCCATGTCAGAGGTGTCTTCCCTCTGGCTCCACTCGACGTCGGCTGGCCGGACTTCGCCGGAGACCGGCTTGTAGCAATGCGAGTAGCCTCGGACACGGTGCTCGGATGGATCCCACCCAGCTCCCTGGCAGTTGAATGCCCCAATAACCCCTCCAAACTGCAAAACGAGATAGTTACAGAATTCAGATACATGTCACCTGCCAGTAGCCATTGTCAAGACCAGAAAGGAAATTCAGTAACTGCACAAAATATGACAGTTTCAGAATTCAGATACATGTCGCCTACCACTACAAGTATCAACTTTCAACAACAGTAATTCAAGAACAGCACAAATAGGCAAAATTTGAAACTGAAAAATTCCCTGGCAAAATTCCAAGAACTGCGAAACGAGACAATCTCAGAATTCAGATACGTGTCACCTACCAGTAGCCATTCTCAACAGCAGAAATTCAGAATTCAGATACATGCCCGCTAGAACTATCAGTGGCAATTTTCAAGAACAGTAATTCAAGAACTGCACAAAAGGATGCAAATTTTGCAATTGAACAAACTCCATGGCACTGACCTTGTTCAGGTTCCAGATGTTCAGGACAGTCTCCTGATCAAAGAGAGGGTTCTTGAAGAGGCAGTCTCTGGTAGGGAGAGCATAGTGCAGGCACCTGGGTACGGTGCCATCGGGGAAGACGAGCCGCCTGAGCAGGGCGAAGTCATGGCAGCCGAGCGAGTCGCTGACGTAGACCGGGCCGCCGCAGATGGCGCGGGAGGCGGCGTGGAATGCGGCGCAAGCGTGGTCGGACTGGAACATGTCCCAGTCCGGCCGGATGAACTGCCCCATCCACAAGCTATTGTACGCGCAGTTCACCATGTGCGCGCCCTGCAGCCAGAAGACGCCCATGGGGTCGCCGTTGGGGTCCTCGAACCAGAAGTCGTCGCCGGCGCGCGCCATGGCGACCTGCCGCGTCGCCCCGAGGAAGAAGAAGTCGTTGCACTGCTGCATGCTGGCGATGATCCCGTTGCCGGAGAAGTTCTTGGCGATGGACTTGGAGAGGCCGTCGTAGTACGCCTTGGCGAGCTCGACGCGGCCGCCGTGGTCCTCGCAGACGTACTCGAGAGTGTGGATGACGTCGACCTTCACGCCGGTGACACCGGCGCCGGCGAGGTAGGAGTGCATGGAGTTGAAGAGGTCGCCGGCTTGGTTTGGGCGGACTAGGCCGATGCCGCCCTCGATGATGCGGTCCACGGCGAGGTCATCCATGGTGCCCGCGAGCCCCGGCGACGGCCGCGCCGGCACGACGCGGGCGTCCAGCGCCGTCTCGCCGGGACGCACGCCGCCCCACCCGCCACACAGCGCCTGCCAGACGTACACGTCGTCCAGCCCTGGGAACCTCCGGTTCATGTCCTTCACGAACGCCTTCAGCCCCACCTCGCCGCCGCCATGGCCGCCGTCGTCGCCGCAGAGCTTCGCGAGGATGTCTCCTCTCCGCGCGAGCAGCTGCTCGAGCTCGCGCCGCAGGTGTTCGATCTTGGCGTCGAATAAAGACAGGTCAGCGGCGGCAGCGCCGCCTTGCGCCGCCGCCTTCTTCTTCGCCTTGCTGGCGGCCTCCACCTCGGCGGCCTTCCGCACGACGACCTTGGGCATGCTCTTGTCGTAGAACATCTCCGGCGGGCGGCGGAGCAGGGCGCCCTCCCTGTATCCGCGGAAGCGCGCGCACTCGTCGAAGCGGTAGAGGCGCGCCGTCATCTGGTCGCCGCCGAGCACGAGCCCCGGCGCGTCCTCGTGCGGCGGGTCCTCGTCGCGGTTCACGCTCTGCCACCCATCGTCGATGATGACGAACCGAGGAGGCACGCCGGCGTCGGCGAGCTCGGAGACGCCCTGCCAGAGGCCGGCGGGTTCGACGGTGAGGTAGAAGGCGTCCCACGTGCACCACCCGAACCGCTCAGCCATTGGCGGCAACGCCTTCTCCTCTATCAACCTGCGCGCGCGTTTCAAACAGTCAAGCACAGCCGTCCGATCACAAAACCAACGGACAAGATCACTACGCCATCAGCTTCACGCAGACACTGACATGTGGGCCGACGAGAAATCTTGTACCAACCTGAACGTGCCAAGGTGCACCCTGGCGGCGGTGTAGGCCTCGTGCATGAGCCGGAAGGGGTCGTCGCCGGCGTGCACGTAGGCGATGCGGCGGAAGTCGGTCGCCGTCACGGTGGTCGAGCCGCTCTCCGCGCAGACGACGACGCCGTCATCGTCACCGGGGAAGATGGCCGAGCGGAAGCTGCCCTGCACGAGGGGGAGGAGGCCGTAGCCGCCGATCTCCGGGACGTCGAGGAGCACCCACTGCGTCTCCATCTGCAGGTCGCCGCCGCGCTCGCCGGCCCACATGGTGCTCCACCACGTCTTGAACCGGAACACGCTCAGAAACCGCCGCCTCTTGAGCCAGCCGACGCGGCACGGCGCGCGGTCGGTGGCCGCCGGCGCCGTGAAGCCCAGGAACGCGCCGCGGTGGGCGGCCGCCATGGCTTGCTTAGCCAGCTCCGGCGCATCGCACGACGACGACGAGGGGTCGAACGCCGTGGCGAACGGGGTGAGCGTGACGTTCTCCGGCACTCCGGAGAGGAGGGTGGCGGCGCCGCCGCTTACGGTGAGGTTGCCGTCTTGCAGGGAGAAGAGGTTGACCTTGGCCGTGCTGGTGACCTTGGGGGTGTCTTTTGACTCATTTGGTGGCGCCATTGAGAAACTAGTATTGCACAATATTTACAGAAGAGTTGAAGTAAACAACTCTCTTGGTTGATAGGTTCAGAGCTCAGAAGAGAAGACAGCTGTCTTTCAAAAAAAGAAAAGAATTCAGAAGAGAAGAAAATAATTATTTCTGAATTAAAAGAACTAAGCTACTTTGCGATGTTCAGAAATCAGAACAAGCATTGGATACAGCAAAAGAGACTGAATTGAACCAAACTACTATTGCTAAAACAAGAACAAAGACTGAACTGCTTATACAAGATTGCTTTCAAAAAAAAAAAAGACTTGCTGATGCAAAGGAGATTACTGAATCCAGAGCAGGCTTGGCTCTTGTTCTAGGCTAGCTCCTTGAGATGCTTGAGCTCAGGACAAGGTGAAATGGGCGTGTGCCCTGCAAATATATAGGCAGCAGAGAAGACACAAAGGTGTAGGCCCTAATGAAGTAAATTAAGAAGTGTCTAGAGCTCTAGATACAACAGCAAGAAGCACTATACTTTGCATCTAGGAGAGGCAACTCGGCAGCTGAACAAGTGAAACAGTATCAGTTGCTCAGCCACGAGACAAAGCGAAGCTACCTGTAAACCTGTAACAAGATCAATGGACAACTAAGGACACAAAAGTTTCAGATCAAGAAGGGACAAATCAGAAGGAGAAGAAATCAGAGTTCGATGGGTTCATCGGCGTGTCTGATTATCATGCTGCAACATCAGACGGAGCTGAGCGTGGTCGGCGGCGGTCGGTTGTTGCAGTTTAGGACAACAAATCAAGCCGGATAGAAAGACAGATGCACAGGGGACAACAAATCAAGCCGGATAGAAAGACAGATGCACAGGGTATCAGTACGAATGACTCCTACGCTGTCGTTATCTGCTTCACTGCTTGTCCCCGTTGCGTACTCCATCTGTATTAAAATAAATTAATTTTTAGAGTTTATTTTATTATAAAATAAACCAATTCCTACATTTTTACTTAATATTGGTCAAAAATTAAAAAAAATATTATTTTAATATTTTTTACCTACCCATCCACTAATACTAGTTTTCTATTTATAAGAAGCATTATAGTCACTTTATTTCTCTACTTAAATATGGATTAAGATGCTAAGAATATTTTTTTTACAGAGAGAGTAAATGATAAGATGTCCCTTTCACTATTTGTGTGGTCACACGTAGCTATATCATTTTCAGGGCCATGAGATTTCGATCCCATCTCTAAATATAGGATTTTCTATAAAAAAATTGTGTGAATTTGTTTTGAAGGTAAATGAAGGGTATAAAAATTTGTGTGAATTGTTGCATTAAAAACGGGGCTTTATATCGTAGAACGGTTACCGCGAAATAATAAAGCCCATATCGTGCAATTTTTTTCCTATACAAAAAGCGGAGGCCAGTATCCCTGATGTTACTGAATTTGTTGCTCTTGTTGTTTGTTGGTCTGTTAGGATGAACCCTCACAAAACCGCCTACTACGGCTTGTATTGCCCTATGCAATCTGGAACACATTTTATGGACCCATCTCAACCACTCTTGCTTCTTTTGCCAATCCTTTTGTGCTGAATTTTGTTATCCATCTCTGAATGCTAGCCAGTTGGATGATCAGATCAATACAGGGGACATGCACCAACCAACACTGGTTATCTGAATTTATTGTATTTTCTTTACACAAAGGAAATGACAACTCCCGGCTTCTGCATCATCTAGGATGCACAGCTAACTGAAATTATTAAGCCATTTCCATATGTTTTATTTTTATGTTTTCAAAAGTATCATATAAGCAATAACAATAACATATTTATTTGATGTATGAAATAGCCTATAAAATACATTGTTTCATTTTTGTTCTTTCATATGCAATACGTGCAAGACACAACTATATTAGAAATAGTATACGCATGGTTTCCTCTACTCACATGTTATTTTAGCATTCATATTTTTTTGTCAAAATACTTGTCATCTCATGTTCTGAAGCACTTTTAGAGATGTATTTTTCTTACTAGCCTTAATCAATACAGTCATAATAGTACCATTACTTATCACAAGATATTTTAATGCTTGCTTTGAAAAATTAATTAGAATATAATTAATAAGAGTAATAATGTAATTTGACACACCTCTAGTTTAGTGTGAGATTTAATTGAACGACAAATAAATTAAAATGGAGAGAGTGGATGAAATCCATTTTATCTCTATTTGTATTAATTCCTTATCATATCATTAAAAATATTAATATAACACTCTATTTAATAAGAATGAAACTTCTATTGAGAGTGACATTATATGCCTTGAAGGATCACAAGGACAATAATTTTCTATATGGACCCCGGGATAGCCCATGATGTCGATCAAGTTAGGTACACTTGCTATGATTGATAAATCCTACTCTTTTCAAGTCCATAATGGAAGGAGAAGGACGTGAAAATGGCACTGACCACCCATTTGAGCTTGATGCATCAACCTAAGGAAATGTCAGCCTCTGAAAACATAATGGATTAATGAAGTGAAGTATTCAAATTCTTGGCCTGGTTTCCATGTGAGATGTTTTTATTTCCCAGCTAGCAAACAGTTGCTATCCACATACATACTGTATAATTTTCTGAAGAACCTTCCACAAACAAAATTGAACTTAATCATTTTGAGCACTAGTGTATGCAATTTCTGGGTGCAGCTCATTTTCCGGTAGACTCCAGACTCATCTGCAAAGTGCAATAAGCCATTACACAGCCTTCTACCAATTCTTCCGCTTTGTTTAACCCGCCCACATCAAACATGACACAAAAGACACTGACGAAGCGTATTCTCGAAACAACGTACAAGAGCATTGGACTAAACTAGCATTAGTGGGCCATATCATCCACTAACTCACTTCAGAACAACTTATTAAGAGAAACTCTTCAGATGAAAAAAGATTTAAGAGAGAATGTTTCATGGATAGTACTGTAGTTACCACTTAGTTGCTGACATGAGCCTACTTCTCCTTTTCTCCTTAAAAAATAGTCCCTTTTGCTCTTTTTTACAGTGGCAGGCTCCAGACCCAACATCTAAAAGGCTCTTATACTTTGCTTCATGCTTTTGAATCCTTTTTCAGAAGTAGAACTACCTGGAAACTCATCTAAATCTTTGTTTCAGTGAGAGTCAAAGGTTCCATGCAATATTGTTATCAAGAAGCTCCTAGAGTGCATGGATTGCCCTACTCAGGATGGAAGACAAATCCTTCCACCTGAGCCAAATTATCTGATGCAATGGCTCTGCAAGATCTTACACGTTATTTACAGCTTAATACATTATAGAGTTCAATATTTCATTGCAGTTGAAGTTAAATACTCAATCCACAGTACACATGGAAATTGCATCCATTGCTCAAAATAGACACAAATTAGAATCGAAGAGTACCTTCAGATTATGGACTTGATGAACTCTTGATGTCTCCTTGATCTCATCAGAGCCAACAGAATAATGCATGAACCTCAATAAGCAAGGGAATTCACTGAAATAAAGGCTTTTCATGCAAACTAAAAGGATTTTGTGCTCATGCACATGTGCTAAGGCCAAAGCTATCAAGTAGAAAGGCTCTCAGGAAGTTTGTCTTCTTCCAAGACTATATATGTCAGTGCACGCATCATTAGGTAGAAGGAAAAGGCTCTCAAGAAGGAATCTTTATGCAATTGTCGCAGGGGCTACTTCCATCTTTGCACCTTTGCCTATCGTACTGTTCACCAAAGTGCCCAAGAAGAGTTTGCCTCCGGCACTCAGTCTGCAGGAAAATTCATTCATTAAGATGTTCAGAGATGCAGCACTTTCAATCAGATAATCACATTGGTTTGAAGATGTAAAGCATAGGTTTACCTTCAGCTCGCAATATGCTTGCATTTTCTTTGCTTGCTCCATTGCAGCCTTGAAGCTCTCGGTCTTGAAGTTACCTGAATTCCTCAGCATACACACAATGCGACCAAGGTCCTTTTTCTGATATAACACAATGCAATGCGCTGGAAGGTTGTCTCTTCCTGCTCTCCCTGACTCCTGATAGTAGCTTTCTATTGATTTCGACATAGTATTGTGGATAACAAAGCGCTGCATGATGAAATATCTGAATAAAAGCTTTGCACCTACTAGGAAAAGTATGGAGGTATATCTCGACATCGACTGAAATACGTACCACATCAGGTTTGTCTATTCCCATACCAAATGCTATGGTGGCACAGATGACTTTGACCTCCCCACTGTGCCATTTTCCCTGTACACTGGTTCGCTGATGAGCTGCCAAGCCAGCATGGTAATGTGCACATTTTATCTTGTACTTCTCCCTCAAGAACTTGGCAGTGTCAGCACATTCATTTTTGGACAGACAGTACACGATACCAGACATGTTCATGAAACGCTCTTTTAAAAGATCACCCAGCTGCTTCTGTGGAATTTTTGTTTTGCCAATCACCTCATAATTGAGGTTTGTTCTATCAAAGCTCCTCTTGAGTACCATTGCATGAGGGATTCTCAAGGTACTGAGGGTGTCCTGCAAAGTCCATTCAGATTACAGATATTAATTTCCATCCAAGCAGTAGTGCAGGAACAGGACCAATGTCAATAGTACCTTGCGGACAGATTCAGTTGCTGTAGCTGTTAAAGCCATAATGGGGACTCGAGGGAAGTTCTGTTTGAGGCATCCCAGGCCTCGGTAATCTGGGCGGAAGTCATGTCCCCATTGACTGGTTAAAAATGGGAATCAGTACCATTGTCAGGAAAAAGCTACTTATTATACAACTATCACAAACGTGCGGTTTAAGCATTCACCTTACACAATGTGCTTCATCAATCACAAATCTTGCCAGCAATCCCTATTGAAAAATGCAGTTTAACATACACTTCCTCAGCTAAAATAAAGGCTAAGTTAACAAAGAAAGTAGCATTTCAAAATTGTAATATGAGATTAGTACCCTCTGGTGCAAACCTATGAGGATCCCAATAAATGTGCTGTTTCCAGCCATTCTTTCAGGAGTGACGTAGAGGAGTTTGAATGAGGGTTTACCACTTCTGCAATGAGATGAGGACATGGGATGAGGAGTTAAAGTAATGTGATATGCAAGGTACAACACAAAACTCTGTTAGATACACTAGAGATCTAATCACATGTTTACCTAAGCTCTTGGATTACTGCAGATGACTGTGAAGGTGTTTGCTGAGAATTCAAAAACGCTGATGGTATACCAAACTTGAAGGTTAATGCCACAATCTGATCCTCAATAAGTGACAGGAGTGGGCATACAACAACAGTAACGCCTGGATGCAATGTTGCCGGGAGCTGCAATAATAGCAATTCCAGTGGAGTTTCTAAGTCTCAACATCATGCGTGCTAAAAGGACAACATTGGATGAAAACAGAGAATTCACAGACCTGATAACACAAGCTCTTTCCGCCACCCGTTGGCATAAGCACAAAGATATCTAAGTTGTCCAGTGCAGCCCTACAAGCCTCATACTGCAGGGGCCTAAAGCTTTTATTGCCAAAGATGACAACGTTAGCAAAATTGATGTCATCTAGGCAAGACAGCTGCTCATAACTCAGAGTTTCTATCTTTTGATGAAATGCATTAGGATGCCTCTCTCTATTTGAAGTTGGAGTGGATGATTCATATCTATTGGTTCCTCTGGTCACCTTCAAAAAGTATGAATTTTGAAACATAATTGCATATGACACTAGCAGCAGAAAGGCACATATTTGAAAGTGGAAAAGCACAGAAGTCCAGTATTAGCAAATCAGGATAACTTGATAAGTAGCTTACAGTAGATTTGGCCGAACTTCTACTCTGCAGTTCAGAGTTTCTGGATTTGGCCTTCTTCTGGGTACTGACAGAGCGATCAAAACAGGTCTCTATTTCATCCAATGTTTCAAAGTCAGAATCATCTGAGGAAAACCCGAAAGACTCCAAATTGTTGCGAGTCTGTTGAGCAGAGGATTCTGCATTTCTGAACAGACAACCCATCTCACCTCCTTTATCTTCAGTTACGCCGTTCCTCATCATGTCATTCAAATTGCCACAAGCTTCATTCTCTATGGCATTTAGGTCATCCCAATCATCATTGTCTTTTGTTGCATCAGCCAATGCACCAAGGAAATCATCCCCGCAGTTTTCTACAGTAATAAAACCTTGTCCACCCTCTCCTGTACCATAACATTAAATTATAATCTATTCATTTCTGATGAGCGGAAGAATGGATTAATGCGCACGCTTCCTGAACTCCTGAATTGTGCAATTTTTACAAAAACTTGCTATATATGAATTTATTATAATACTGTTTTAAGTCCATATTTCAACTTTATAATAGTTAATTTATTCATGTGTACCCTCGAATAATTATCGCAAATCATTCATCTATTCAGCCCTTCAGCATAAACTTGGCTACAATATGATGAAAAAACACTGCAACTCCATAGACAATGTATATTTAAAATGATGGAAGAATTCACCTAAAAAAACTCACGGAATCTAACACAGATAGGTAACGAAATGGCATTGCTGGCCGTCTCGACACCAACCCCACCCCACCCCCCCCACCCCCCCCCCCCCCCCCCCCCCCCCCCCCCGCTTAATTTGTTGCATTTCGAGGGTTCCCAAATCTAAAATCCCCCCTAAACTGAGAACCCAATTAACTAACAAGAAAACAAGAAATCCCCTTACTATCGGCAGGGGAACCGCCGCCGGCGGAGACTACAAGCGGCCGTTCGTTACCGTAAAGGCGGACGAGTCTGTCGAGGCAGTCGGCGGCGAGGTCGCGCTCGAAACCTGACTCGACGGCCAGGTCCAGCAGCCGCTTCTTCTCCCTCTCGTACCCCACCATCTCCGGCGAGCGCGACCCCGCCGCCAAAACGAGGAAACCCTAGCTCCGGTCTCCGAGGAGTGGGGGAAAAAAGCGCGGGAAACAGCTGCCGAGGCCGGCGTCTCCGCCTTTTGGAAAAAATGTATTTTGTGTCCCTCAACTGTTGATTAAATCTGATTCATATCATTCAACCGTAAAATCGGGTATATCGCATTTATCAAGAATTAAAATCAGTATAAAATAACTCCCTTAACTATTTTGAGGGTGGTTTAGACTGACGTGATGTCTATGTGACATATTGACCTGGTCTTCTTTCTACGTGATGCTTACGTAGCATGTTAGTCAACAGATTAAAAATAAAAATATAGTGGTCCCATATGTCAGTCTCCAAGGAAAAATAAAAAATACAGCGGATCTACGTGTCATCCTCTCTATCCTTTATCCTCTCTCTCTTTCTCTCCCCTACGGCGGCTTCTTGTCCCCTGACAACGATGTGCCCCCTCAGCTTCCCGATGAGCGCGGCAGCGGTGACCTTATGGATGGAAGACCAACTGGCTCCCCTCCAGCGAGCGAGCGTGGAATAGCATCGATGCCGGAGTACATGGTGATGGGCAGGCCATCGGGGAGAATGGTGACGGAGCCCAACGCGCAGCCATTGGTGTCGAACGGACGCGGTCAAGTCGAGCGCGTTGTCTAGCGCAATCCAGTTCACAAGGTCGTCAAAGACAGAGTGTCCCTAGGAGAGGTTGCCGAGCCCCAGAGCACGCCGTGCGGGTTGTACTGGTAGAAGAGATGGTACATGCCATTGTAGTACACACGCCGGTGACTGCTGCTTGTTGCTGCGTGTTCAAGGTACACTCGGGCCGTGATGCACGTTCAGCCACCACTGCCGAAGCTTTCAATCATCGAATGATCAATCTGAATTTTCGTTTGATTTCAGTTCACGCACGTAATTACGTCATCTCAACAAAACTTCAGTACTGAAGAATTAAGCTGTTTGTGATAGAATTTACCAGTGTTCCGAGATATATGCTATTGCCCTCTATGTCCACATCCACGAATCCTCCGTAAGCGTCTTTGACACATCTGCTTTTGTAGATGACCTATGCTATTTTAGAGAAAATTTTATGAAAATTGATGATGTTTGGATCGCAAATTGTAAGTTTTAATTGGCTTAAGGAGTACAACCGTACAAGTACCTCGTGAGATCCGTACACATGAAGACTATGTACTTTCCACAGTGTTTAAACACTCTGAAGAAGACGGCGGTTTGCTCCTGGAGGTCGTCGAAGGCCATGACGATAAGCCTGAACGGGCCAACACCGCCCTATGCAAAGGCAGCGCCCTTGTCCTTGCATAGCTTGTGTAGATCCAGCCAGTCGGGGTCGAAGCTCTCGGCCTCCTCCTCTAGTTTCGGGATCTTGAACACGACCTCCACGTTGACTTGGAAGCTAGCGATGCCGACGATCTCATGCAGGCCACCGGCCTTCACCTCCGTGCCCTGCAGTCCAACACGCTTCGTCCTCAGCGTCTCGATCTCTTCGATGGGCCACTGCAGCAGCTGCTTCCCATTGCCGTTGAGGCCAGCAACGGCGGCCGTGCTATGGACGTGCGGTGGTGTTGGCTCCCTCGGCGTCCTCCTCTTCTGTTTCTGCCTCCACCTACCTTGCCTCTGCCTCCACCTACCTCGCCGCCACCTCCGGCTCCTCTTTCGTCCGTTGCCGGCAGTGTTGGCTCCCTCGGCGTCCTCCTCTTCTGCCTCCGGCTCCTCTTCCACCAGTTGCTGCCCCGACCACCGTGAGAGAGAGAAGTGGAGAGAGATGAGAGAGAGAGGAGGATAGAGGGAAAAAAAGTGGTCACTGGTTTTTATTTTCATTATTGCTGATTGTAATGCCACGTAGACACCACATCAGAAGAAGACCAGATCAATGATCAATGCGACACGTGGATACCACGTCAGCGGAAAACCAACATCAATACCACCGAGAGAGTTATTTTGTACTGGTTTTAATAGTTAGAAGAGTCGATATACCCGATTTTATGGTTGGAGGATATAAATTAGATTCGTGCCATACTCAATAGAGTCAAAATATACTTTTTTTTCCCGCCTTTTTCTCTTCCTCGTCTCACTTCCGCTTCTGACTCCGGAGTTGTGGGCCTTGTGGCTCTCTCTTGGGCCGCAAATTGGGCTAAAATAATTCAGCCCAATTGGGCCGGAAATTGGCCCAGAAATCAGACTCGGCCTTATATGACACTTGGTCCAGTATCTGCAGAACAAAAACCCAGTAGTAAATACTATGGGCCGGGAAACAGGCCAACCACTCAAAACCAACACAAAGATGATGACTCGATTTCAAATCGGGCCCTTCGAAACAAAGGACTAATTTGAGGATCCAAACTCTATATAGATAATTTTTTTATTTGGTCCTTTAAAATAAAGGATTGGAGCTTTTATAATGCTATGAAATTTCTAAGAAATGACTTAATGTATGTAGATGTTGGAAAGAGTTAGCAAGAGCTCAAACCTCTTGAAAAAATTTCTTTTGAGTCTATCTCTCGTCCGATACATGTGTTTTTTATCTATTCAAATGATTTTTTTTTTGTGTTTTGTAATTTTTTTATTTTATACTTGTATTTTTTAAAATCATGTGTTTCTTCTATTTCTTTTTTTTAATATTGTGTTGTAAAAGAGCCCTTAGTTATTCTTAGGCTTATGCACAAGAATGAAAAAATAAATAAAAGGAACTTTGTTGCGAGAGTAAAAGGTACGGAACTGTGACGTTTGATTTATTACGCACAGTACATTGTTGTACCACTAGAAAGAAGCTGCAAGTACTGGTAATAAACCATTAGTAAGTTGGGAGTAATTGCATCAATCAGGGTACCAAAGTAACACATGGTTACTACAGGTACGTTTGATTATGAAAATCAAAGTACGCAGAGTGCATGGTTTAATTTAGTAGTACTCCAGTAGCTAGCTACTCGAACAGGTAACCGTCTAAACTCTAACTAAAACCGAAATAGTGAACGTTGCTGGGTACGAGGAGTCGAGGGCTCGAAATGAATTGGTTTTTGGTAAATCTCCTATTAAATCATATATGCAAGATACACGTCGTTATTTAGAGATGATAGTTATGCAGATTTTTATCAATTATGGATGAAGATCTAGCAATAAAATTTGCTCTTAATAATATCTTGTCATATGAATTATGTTGTAGTTGTTATTTAAAGTTGTGACACAGACGAATGTGCCGTAAACTCTGTAATAATTTGATTATAGATTTTTATGAAGCAAGGACCGAAATTTTTTTATTATCTAAAAAATTTGAAGGTTGCTGGGTACAAGGAGTCGAGGGCTCGATGTTACTCCCTCTGTTCCATAATATAAGAGATTATGTTAAGATTATAACCAAAGGACGCATATACCCTAACAAGGTGGTAAGTGAAGAATAAACTAGTATGAAAGATGATATGTAAGAAATAAACTAGTACAAAAGTTAGTAGATGAAAAATAAACTATTATAAAAGTTAATAGCTGAAAAATAAACTAGTAAAAATTTAATAGGTAAGAAATAAAATACAGTATCGAAATCATAAAATTCCGACAAATCTATATGTCGTGAACCTCACTCCGTACTTGTGATGGTGAGAAGGCTCGATTGTAAATGTGGCAGCGGTGAAGAAGGCCCGGCATGCATGCATGCACGGCTTCACACGTTCCGTACGTATGACTCGTTCCTACTATTTAAAATTTATGAACAAAAAGTATTTCTGAAACATAGATTTCAATGTACTAAAATCCAAGCATTTTTAGCCAATCCTTTTACGCTTGAGAAAGAAATATAAACAATTTAAAATTTGATTAATGATGTAACTGAAATAGGATTATTATCCTCTCATAATATTTGCTAAACAAAGTTAGAATTTATACTCTATTTTGGAAAAATGGAAGAAGGTATTTTTGTATTTTGCAAAATGTCATTTAAACGACAGTTTTGATAATATTTTTATAATTTTCTAATAATAATTTTTACAATAATAATTTAAAACGGCTAGCAAATTTATAACTACACCGATAATTTTAACGAAGGCTGCGTGGCTACACTACAGTAGATGGAGGGTAGAGTAGATGGAGCTAGTCACCACTGTACGTACAGTACACATGTACCCTAGCTAGGGAAACGGCGCAAGCGGCAGCGACGATCGATATGATATGAATGATGACCCCATGGAAAGTAATGGCCAGACACGTAGATCGAACTAGGATAGTGCCAGCAGAAACAGTAGTATTGGGAAATTTTCTTTTTATCGCTGTTCAAACTGTATCCCTTTTCTGTCAACAAAATTTTGTATTTATCTTTTGTCACTATTCTATTAGTATTCATTTCTCTTTTGCCACTATTATTAGTCAATATCAGTTGATCGTCAAATTTGCCCTAAAAGACTATTATACCATTGTGAAACTTTAAAACAAATTAAAAATTAATTAAAATGCAATTTTTCCTTTTAGTTTTTAAAGGGGTTGTATGAAAACTTTATGGTAGGATAATTTTCATTTAGTTTGAAATGTTTCAAAATGTAGCTTAAAAATGACCATTTAATTTTTTGGTATTTGTTAAAATTTCAGGTGCTACAATATTCCAAATATTGTAGCACCTGAAATTTTAACAAATACCAAACAATTACTAAGAAACCTAAATCATGGCACTTAAAGATAAAAGATTTTCATAAAAACATAAAATTGGGATACTGTTTTATTACTACTACTTTTATTATTATTAAATGAACCATTGTAATGATTTTGTTCTTGAATGTTTCACAATATAATTTATACTACGAAATTATGTTTGGCTATTTACTAAATATTTTTTTAATATTGGTAGCTATGCTATATTTATATGTGGATAAAAAAATTGTTTAAACATATCATTTTTAAGATACATGTGGAAACATTTTAGACTAAATAAAAATTATCTTACCATGAAGTTTTCATACAGCCCCTTTAAAAACTAAAAAAGATAAATTGTAATTAATTGTTTTTTAGATTTTTTAAGTTTTGTAAGGGTATAATGATCTTTTAGGGGCAAATTTAATGGTCAGCTGATATTGACCAATAATAGTGGTAAAAGAGAAATGAATACTTACAGAATAGTGGCAAAAGAGAGAAATACAAAATTTTGCTGGCAGAAAAGAGAATACAGTTTGGGCAAGTGGCAAAAAGAAAATTTTTCCTAGTATTAACTACTTCTCGCTCCGTTCAAAAAATATAAGATATATTAGTGTTTTATTTGATCTTTAATCCTATACTTTTATTATTAGCTTTAAATATATCATCAATAACCATAAAATTAATATTATATAAAAAATATTATTAAATATGAATATAATAATACTATCTGCATGACATTTAACTTATATATTTTTAGTTTAATTATTAGTTAAAATTTTTAAATATTAATTTTGTATAAAACAAGAACGACTTACATTCTTAATCGTTTGGTGAGTACTTACTCCCTCCGTCTCTAAAAGACTGTTGTTTTAGGTCAAGAATTTGTCCCACAAAGAGTATATTTTTAGAGTAGGATTCACTGAACATCTTTAATATAATTTTATCGTTTTAACCATTCAATCAATAGGACTCTCTCATCCTCCTTGTTTTTTTCCTCTCCTTGTTTTTTCCCTCTCTCTATTTTCTCTTTGTATTAATTAAGAATATATTAGTCTTTTAATCTTATATTTAATCTCTTTCAACTATTTTTTTTTATGGAGCAGAGGGAGTACTGCATAGGTACGTGCACACATGCATTTTCTAGGTTTAGCTAGGTAGGAGCCTGGGAGAGTAGGAGGAGCATGCAGGAGGCCGGTGCACTACTTCCAGTGGGCAGTGGCCTATATAATACGAGTAGGTGACTTTACTCGCCTATACTATATGACCAGTACAATACCACTAGGCGTATTATGCATGTATATGCGTGCCGCAGTATGATCGATAATTTAATACGGAGTACTGTATGTCTTATCTCTTCGATTCACACTCTTCACATCCTTTGGGACTTGGAAGTACTCTATGTCACTTTTAGCTAATAAAAAGAGATTAAATATAAAGTTAAAAATTATTATATTTTTATTAATACGAAAAAACAAGGAGAGTATACTGG
This sequence comes from Oryza meyeriana var. granulata, assembly GCA_003991445.1. Classification (NCBI taxonomy): domain Eukaryota; kingdom Viridiplantae; phylum Streptophyta; class Magnoliopsida; order Poales; family Poaceae; genus Oryza; species Oryza meyeriana. The sequence goes on from RYFJ01003223.1 coordinate 128,245, forward strand.
TTAGATGTCTAATACAATAAAGTGATAATAAAGAGGTTTAGTGAACCACACTCTAAAAATACACTTTATATAAGATAAATCTTTAGACTAAAGCCCCGTTCTAGTGTGCCTGGGACTTATGTTTATTTCTTTGTTTTTCATAAGCACACTTTCTAAACTACTAAACGGTGTATTTTTTAAAAAAGTTATTTATAAAAGTATCTTAAAAATCAAATAGATCTAATTTTTAAATTACTAATAATTAATACTTAATTAATTATATGCAAACTCATCTCTCTCACACACACACAAAATTCACCTAAATAATTTCACACACTTTGTACTCTACACATAGTAGTACCAGTACTAGCTCTGTAGCAGTAAACCGTACTCCTACTCTAGCCGCCTAGCCGCGTACTAGTAGTAGTAGGAGGCGTAGCTTACCCACACGCACCTCGCCTCACTACTGTGCGCCGCATCAGCCGTACGATCCCCCACGGTTCCCTGTCTGCTGGGCCCACAGCTCGCCCACGGATCATACCGGCAAATGGGACCCACCTGTCATGGGGACCAACGCCATACGGACTGTGCAGTCACGGAGCTCAGCGCGGCTTGGCTTCCATGGCCATGGCTGAGCTTGCCACGTGGATTCTGTTGGTATTATTAAGCGGGTTAAGACTCATGTGAAGAATAATTTCTAAAAAAATCTTAAAGGTTTATCTTATGGAGAATGGTATGAAAAGTTTAGTACCACCTTGCTAGTTTTAGGAGAGAGAGACCTTTTTATAAGGGTGAGCTCTCTTCTAGTCACTTTAGACATGTATAGTAGAGAGAACTAGAGAAACACGCGCATGCTCGCTCGCCTTGCCAGACAGCGTGCTTCTCGTACTTGCGTAGATGCAACTTTTTTTTGCAGTTCTGTTTTGTGGCAAATCCTAACAACTTATCCGGAGTTTATTTTGAACTTACCGGATAATTTGATAAGCGTGAAGTCCGAATAACATAACAACTTATCCGGAGTTTATTTTAAACTCACGGGATAATTTGATAAGCGTGAAGTCCGGATAAGATATGCGCGGCTTATTCGGTTCGGTTATGAGATAGAGATCGTGCGGGCGTCCTGATCACGCGTCCTAATATCTCTACAAATACCGAGCTGCTGTCTCCACGCAATAGAGGCGAAAAACAATCTAGAGCTTACCACCTCTTCTGTTCTAAACCGTCGTTCGTCGTCCGGATAAGATATGCGCGGCTTATTTGGTTCGGTTATGAGATAGAGATCGTGCGGGCGTCTTGATTACACGTTCTAATATCTCCATAAATACCGAGCTGCTGTCTCAACACAATAGAGGCGAAAAACAATCTAGAGCTTGCCACCTCTTCTGTTCTGAGCCATCATTCGTCGTTTACTCCGTCTCATTCGTCAGCGTATATTGGCGGATTGGGAGAGTAGGTCTCTGGAATCCTCGCCTTCGACGTCCTGTACTAGGAGAGGACGGATAAGGTTTTTGGGAAGCGCTACGCACGACTACTCGCTGTGCGCCCATTACGGCTCGTCTTCCTCCATGTTCGGGCGCTGCGCGTCGTCGTCACCACCCGGTGCGACGTGTCGTTCGTGTGGTACGTGTTGTGCTGTGTCTGCTCCAAAACAGGACTGTAGGTACACATACACTATGTCTTCTATATTTGATCTATTCATGTTAATTGTTGTCATATACATGTTTAGGTCAGATTACATAATTCTGTTTACTTATGCTATTAATATCATGATTTATTTATAAAATAAATTAAATCTACATATACTTATATTTTCAACAGATTCCTGCAAGACAGCTCATTGCCCTCCTAAAATAAAAGGTTATTAGAATCCTGATATGTATCGTAGTACGATCCTATCAAATTAAAACGATATCGATTCTATCTAGTGTTCTAATTTTTATAGTATTCTGATCCTGCTATTTACTTTCACACAATTCTATAGGATAAAACGTAGTATCCCGATTCTACGATCCTTACGATGCTATGAAAATATTATTTAAAATAAGATAGATTGAAAATAATATGAATAAGTTCACTCAAATTTACAAAATATGAATTAAATTTATCAAAATCAATATTATAAGTTTCAATTTATACAACATATTATAAATGCTATATAAAAATATTTATTTTTTAAAATTTAATAATATCCCGATCCTATAATACTATCAGACAAAAAAAACAATACAACCTAGTATTCTGATACTGATTAGTTTGCTACAATACTCCATTAATCGCATCCACCACCAAATCATCGTGCTATTACGACGATTACTTCATCTTTCTTTCTTTCTTTTCAAACACGCAAGAGCCTTGCGTATCGATAAGATTAAGTAGTATAGAGAAAAAAAAACCCAAGAAATATTTGAGTAGTATAGAGGATAAATGGCCAAAATATTTCTAGTTAATGAAAAACGTAGTGTTGGTTGGTGGGATTCTAAACTCTCGATCCAACGGTAACTTCCGGTAACTTTGCTTTGATATCCATTTATATTAACGTAGGGGTATTTTGGTTTTTCTCTCTCCGTACTAACTTTACGTTGCAATTCTATAAATACATTTATTTTAAAACAGAGTGAGTAACAGTGATCTGCTATAAATAATGTACTGTTAGTGAGCTGCCAAGATTTATCATCCTTATTGTTTCACTTATACTAATTATAAGCCGTAACGACTTATCAACTATAAAAACAATTTATAGATAAAACTTTTATATATATATATATATATATATATATATATATATATATCGATTTAAAAGTAAATAATTAGAATAAACTACTATAAAAACCCTAAACTTAACTCTAAAATAAAATTTTAAAACTTAAATTACTACTGGTACTATCTCCGTCCTAAAATAGTTATCATTTTAGGATTTAAAATTTGTCCCAAAATAATTGTTATTTTAGAGTACTACTTGTCCCATCAATCACCTCCCATTTAAATTTTTTCTCATTCTACCTCCAACCACTCTTCTATTTCTAAACATACATCATTTAATAAGAGGCACTATGATCTTTTCTTCTCAAATCTTAATCTATACTAAATAATGACAACTATTTTGGTACGCAGAAAGTAGTAGCCAGCGTCTCACACTCTTTTCAATCACCTTGGCTGACAAGCGACAATGACGAGGGAATTCGAAACTTGACGGGCACCACTGCTCCCTGCCATCTCCAAAACGAAGAGAGCAGTGCCAAGTAGTACCTGCAATTTACTCCATGAGATGCTGCTGATCTGACCATCGATGTGACCAGCAACGGCACAGCAAAGAGAGGAATAAACACAATCAGATACACACAGGCAGGCACAGCTCACACCTTGAAATGGATGGATGGATGGAATGATCAAGGTAGGACTAGTAGTAGACAGATGCACACTTGCACGGAGCCCAGGTCGAATTGGCGATGCCAAGTGCATGGTTCGCCTCAACCGCGGGAGGTGTCGGGCGCACCGCTCCCTGCTCCGCTGGATTCGGACTCGGCGAAAGTGCCCACAGTATGAACTGCTCCGCTTTCGATTTGGATGGCTGACATAAGCCACCGTTCCATTTCCAGTTGGTTTCCACTGCTGCATGAATAATTATTTATTATTAGCTATTTTAACGTGAAAAATAAATTTATTTAATTTTTAAAGAAATTTCGATATATAAAGTTTTTGCTAAAAAGGATATATTCAACATTTTATAAAGCGTGCTCACAGTAAATAAAGTAGTAGCTTCTCCAATAAGCGTTTTTAAAGAAATTTCGATATATAGTTTAAAAAAAAGACTCATTCAACATTTTAAAAAGCATTCTTACGGTAAATGAAAAATAGCTCTTCCAATATGTAAAAAAAAACACTGCCGAGGACTATAGAGAAAATAATTCTTCCTGAAAAAAAATTAAAATTCTTAAAACAAGAAAAAATCATTGTCAGGTTTTCAGGATATTCAAGAAAAAGCATGTGTTGTTAAAAGTATTATTATTCCTAGTGAAAGAGTTTCTTCTTGTGAAAGAGTGTAATAATAAGACGAGAGTGCTAGAGATCTCCTCTAGGTTGGCCGATGGGACAGGGCCCATCTGTCAGTGGGAGAGAGTAACACGGCTTTCCAGTACAAAGGGGTCGATCCTGCAATTACGCATTCCAAGAGGGTTCAGATCTGATCACTGGCCAAAAAAACTATATTCCCACATCAACCCAAACCCCATCTCTAATCATCATATAGCCCCTGAACTCCTTCAAGACAACGAAAACCCATAATTTCCAATAAATAGAGGGGCTGATTCGAAAAACATCCGAACAGTTAAAAACTCCCACCGTCCCACTCCCCCTTCACTTCTCCCACCACTTCGCTCGCCGCACCAACCACCCAACCATGGCCGCAGCCGCCACCCCGGACGCCGACCATGCCGCCGCCATCCCCTGTGACCCGCTCGCCGCCGGGCTGGACAGCACCTGCTCCACACCGTTCGTCAGCGCGCCGTCCAGCCCGTCGCGGGATCACCACCACTTCTCTCCCCACGGCGCCTGCTTCTTCAGCGCCCCGGCGAGCCCCACCCGCGGCGACGGCGGCGGCGCCGGGAAGGAGTTCGGCGTCCTGGACTTCGACTTCGACTTCTCGTCGCGTTTCCCGTCGCCCTCGGCCGCGGCAATGTCGTCGGCGGATGAGCTTTTCCACAATGGCCAGATCCGCCACGTCCGGCTCTCGTCGATCCTCCTCCAGCCTCAGCCTCTGCCTCCGCTCGTCGACGGTGACCACGCTTCGCAGCCGGCGGCGGAGGATGCGGCGGGGGTGGGAGACGGCGCGGAGGCAGACGAACGCGGCCGCATCCGGAGCCGGTCCGTTCGCCGGAAGGCGCGGTCGATGTCCCCATTCCGCACGCACTGGAGGGCACCTTCGCCGGCGCCGGCGCCGGAGTCCGTCGAGCCGATCGCCACGCCGGCTGCGTCTCGCTCGTCGTCGTCCTCGTCCACCGCTTCCTCCACTTCGTCAACTTCCTCAAGAGGCTCCCGCCGGTGGGCGTTCTTGAAGGACCTCCTCCACCGGAGCAAGTCCGACGGCGGCAAGAACCACCACCACCATGACACCGCGCCGCCTCCGCCACAGTCGAGCTCCGCGGCGCCGAAGAGGAGCCCTTCGCCATCTCCGTCTGCGTCGCCGTCGCCTGCAGCGACCGCGAGAGGAGGGAGAGGAACGGGGCGGAGCAGGAGGAGATCAGCGCACGAGAGGCTGTACGAGGCGAGGAGGGCGGAGGCGGAGGAGATGCGGCGGCGGACGTACCTGCCGTACCGGCAAGGCTTGCTGCTCTTCGGCTGCATCGGCCTCGGCTCCCGCGGCTACGGCGCCGTCCACGGCCTCGCGCGGGGGCTCAACGCCGCCGCCGCCGTCTCCTCGAGGTCATGATTCGTTACCACGGCCACGACGATTCCAACATCTCCATGGCCGGACACGCCTCTCCAGCGTCGCGGCCATGGCTGCTGTTCTTGGAGCTAGATGCTGCTTGTCTCCGTCAAGTGTGTAGTGTGTAGTGGCAATGCAATGTCAAGAACCTGCAAAAATTGCATAGAAAGTAGCTACTAGAAGTTGCTTTTGCCTCCTTATTATAGTTTCTTGTATGGATTTTGGGTGATGTAAACGAGCTTGTTCATCTGGTGATAACCACTTAACAATGGCAAAAATGTGTTTTAGTTGTTCTCCACTTATCAGAGTTAACTTTTACAAGAACAACTACGCATTACTGAAAATGAACTGATCATCTGATCCATTTTGCTGTCGATGGTTGTAGAACAAGGAGCATTGTAGATTCGAGCGAAATTAATGTTCACTTCAAACAGTTGGTGTCCGGACAGAGATAGATCTCGAACAAAATGTCTGCAATACTAACATCCTCCCTTTGTTCACTGCAAAATTATCCTTAGCAAAGTTCTGGCTTCCATTGCAATCTTCTCCAAAGCTTTTTACAGTATCAAAGGAGTTCTTTTTGTAGGAACCAAGAAAGCTAACAAGGTGTTTTGGCGGTGAGTTTCTCGGCAAAAAGAAGGCCGACTCTGAAAACCAAACAGTACAAACATCAAGAACAGCATTTCTCACATTGTTTCTAAGTTAAAGGATTTTACATCAAAGTTACTACTACTACTATCGTTTAAACCGAATCAAAGCTAAGAAAAAGATGGAAGTGTTCTCTTCCGCTGGTTTAGCTTAACACTGGGGTAACATCATCCTTTTTTTCTCGATTACTATGTCATGCACTCTAGCTGGGACGACAGGCTCAAGTACAACTCACGTGACAGATGACATGTCGTTTTATCTTTTGTGCCTCGGGCTCAGTAATTTTATCACAGACAGAACAACGAGCTGTGGTTAATTTATGATCAACTACTGTTTACTTTTGCGGTGATTATTTACCTAACCAAGGTAACCGAATAAACGGCCTTTCACCGTCCTGGCGCGACTTGTCCCGAATCGAGACCCTATTCTTTTAGTACTAACAAAATGAACTCACAAAGTCATAAGCCACAAGCAAAGTCTAAACAACAGTACAACACTGCAACCAAGCTAATAACATCAGGAGCAAATTCCAAACAGAAATATAAATTTTATCGTGCCTTTGTTAACTTGAGTTGCTAGGGTTAACTAAAGATAAGTTACCTCTTTCACTTTGTTGGAAGCATGCGCTTTGGATGCTTGTACCATAAGTTGTTCAGCGCGTCATGCGTGTGCTGCAAAAAGTCACACGCTTCGTGTCAACATCTGTCAAAATCCAACGCAACAATGGTGTACTACTTTACTCTTAACAGATTAACCAACTAACCATCTGTAGAGTGTTGATTCTTCATTGTACTTTACAGTTATAGGTTGCTAGTGCGGTACTAGTACTTTACACTCAGTATTTCAATCCATTCAGCAAAAGAGAGAAAGGGAAAGATTTTTGGGAGAGGCAGCAACCATACCACACTTCGAACTTTGAAGTTAGGCTGCGTTTGAAGTTGAAATTGGCTGAAGTTTTTTTTGGCACGTAAAATAAAAAATATTATTAATATATAATTAATTAATTATTAACTATTAAAAATTTAAAAAATAAATTTATTTGATTTTTTAAAGAAACTTCTATATAGAAATTTTTTGTAAAAAATATACTATTTACGTGCTGATAGAGAATAAGATAGCCCCAACGATCAGTTGATGACATGGTAAAAAGTTCAGAGTTGCAGGGCAACTTCACCCGAACAGTCACCGCCAACACGCATCAACTGCTCTCTCTCCCGAGCTCCTTCCTGCACAAGGAAAGCCGAAGGGGAAAAGGATTACGAAGTGAGAACTCAGGCCTGTGGATGTGACAATACCGGTCTCCCTATGTGGGTTCCTTTCCGAAGCAAGCATGTCACCGTACCTCAAGGCAAACCACAATAAATATAGGGCGATGCAGGCATGAAACGAAAGGTGCCATGCCGTTTTGTGTTCTTTTGCTGGGAGCAGCACGTCCTGGTTCATCCGTTCATGCAGGTAGGGCCATCTCAATGCCAGTGTTGAAAGGATGAAAGAAACTTTGTACAGTATTATTATTTGAAAGAATTTAAGAATGCAGTAATGACTAGACACTGACATTCGACATGAATCTGGAAATTGATTGTTTGAGTTACCACTTGAAGAAATACCAGTAGTATACATAAAAATTGAAAAATTTAAGGTATATGAAAAAAGGGACTCACTAATTATATTCTCTAGATCTTACAGCTCCCCTCACGTGGACTTTGAGCCCTCAGGGTTCTTTTAAAACACACGATTAAAAATAGAGGAAAAAAAAAGTCAGAAATGTAAGTATAAAACAAAGTATTGCAAAACATAGAAAAATACAGAAATGATCGTTTGAACAAAGCACAGAAAAAACACAGGAATTATACGAGAGAAAGAGTCAAATAAAAAGTTTCCAAGAGGTTGGAGCTCTTGCCAATTTTTCACTAAAATCTATATGCATTGAGCCATTTCTTAAGAATTTCATATGATTTGAAAGAAATCCTCTGTTTCGAAGAACCAAATTGAAAAAAATTCCTATAACATTTGAATTTTATAAAATTTCTTCATAAATCCTTTGCTTGAAAAAGGCCCTTAACCTGCGGAGACCTGAGAGTTGAGACTTTCACTAACCGTGTTGACTTTGTGCTTTGAGCCTTTGACTGGAAAAGGGGTTCATTTTCATACTCGTACTTATAATGATGGACGGCATCTCCAGATACCTTAGAATGACTAACGTATCTGGAGATGTCTTTCTCCCTTTATCTCCAGATAACTTGGTCTGAGACAGAGATACTTGCCACCAGCCTTTCTCCCTGATCTTTATTTTCCAGAGTCGCATAGATATGCAGCCGTTTCGCACATCACAGCACTGCAAAAAGATTCAGGCAAAGCGTAAACGCCTATCATTACAATCACACTAAAATAAGGAATTCATAAAGCTTTAAGATTCTTATGGATAAAGCTCACAAAGAAAAGCTTGCTGACTCTAATAGCAAGAGCCCCGTGCGCTGAGATCCAATAAGGTCGCCAAGACAACATAGCGGTAGTACTTTATTATTGCAGCGCCACATCACTTAACATTTCATTCCTCTCTTTTCGAAGCACATCACAATTATAAGTTACATTTGCATGATTGTTCCTATTTTAATCAACCTAATGATACTTGCGCAAAATTAAGAATCAAAGTGGACGAAATATGCACCGGTTTAGGATACAGCAGCATATCTCCTGCTGGATTCACTATGGCCGCTGTTGAAAGACCATATTACATGGGGAAACGATGATTGCACCCCAGACCACTAGACATTTAGCAGCAGCGGTCAACTGCTGTTGTGCACCTCCACCGGTGTCACCGCCGGCCAACACCGCGCAACCGGTGCGTCGATCCCCAGAGGAAGGAGCCAATGTGGTCCTTCAGTTTGTGGCAGCATGGGGGCCATAGAGTTCTTGAGAGTAAAGTAGTAGCAACTTGAGGGGCCTCATGGGCAGTAGATAAAACAAGAAATGCCAGTGCCTTCTCCTTATATGTTTGTGGGGACCTGGAATGCATCAAAATGAGAGCAGATTAGACAGAATCCAAAGGTGGGTTGCATGTGAATGTGATTGTGCAAACAAGAGTATCTCTTAGTACATCTAAAGAAAAACAAGAGTATCTCTTATCTCCCTATTGGAAGAAACTTGGCAACTAGGAAGGATAACACATGGGTCATTGGCTCATTGACACTAATCTGTCCAGGAATTTTCAGCATTATTTTCCATCTATTATCTGGTAATGCCAAATTTTTGTAGGAGCAGGATCATTGGATAAATCATCTCACGCAGAAAGCATACGAACATTCTAAACACAAAATTTTCAATATGTGCCAAAACCAAGCCCAACATATTGGTTATCTGATTTCATTCCCAGCAAAAGAAACTAAGCAATCAGTGTTATTACTATCCGTCGTATTAGAATTATAAAAGAATTTATCTTTCTGGATTGAAGTGAAGTGCTAGCGTAGGCTCAACTTCTGAAACAAGTTTAAGTCACGTAGAGCACAGAATGTCCTGACAGATCTTTGTGCTGCTTATTTTAATTAGGAAAAATTATAGATCTAACTAAAACATCTTACCTCAAGAACACACAATCTTATGGGATTTAAAGTTAAGACATAGATCCATATGTCAGCAACATCGATGCATAGATACACAAAATGCAATCATAAGATTTCAGGTTTGTCAAAACAATGCATAAATATATGCTAGCTGAATGTAAAAGAACTTCGGATGGAAGTATAAAGATCAACAATCGATCCTTTCCCTTTTGCCTCTTCCATGCCTTTTTGCGGTTTTTTTAAATGAGAGTGGGGCAACAACTTACAAGGAGCAGTAATAAAAGAAGACAGGACACAAAAATCACAAAGGCCCAACACACGAAATTTCTCATGCTTCTAGGCAGCAGCCATCCTTTTTATGTATTTCTTTCTTGGAAGCTAGTTACACCACCATATTTGAGCTGTCCATCCAGTTAGAGGAGCCCACAAAAGGAAAATGACAAGGTTGGTGCTGGGGCCAATACGAGTATAGGTCCATGTGTTAAATTTTGTTTCTATATGTTTGCTACTTCCTCCGTAATCTCAACAAAAACCGTTATGCCCCCGGCTAGTTGTCTCACAAAAAAAACTCCCTCAACTTTTAAATAGCCACCACAAGACTCAACTTGGAACAATTGTATGAGTTTATCAAAAGTGGGAGACAAATGCATTGATGAGTTAAAAAGTAGAGGACAAATACATTGGAATTTGCTGTAAAAGTGAAGACTATCATGTCTTTCTCTCGCGGTCTTTGTAATGTTGAGTCGTGAGATGGAGAAAGATGAAGTCGTTTTGGGACGGAGGAAGTAGTATTTTGTGCGTGTTACTCGTCATTAATTTCCTTAGTATGGACAGCCTATCTATATTCTCTCTATTGCCTTTCCAATTACCCCTTTTGTCCCAGCCAGATAATCGAATGCTTTAAAAAGTGACCAGCCTCTGTCGCAGAGACAACATAAAAACTGTAAATTCAAACTGTAGTTATGAAAGTTCCCACGCTTGAATACGTCAGAAAGTCTGCAGTCTATAGGCAATGTTATTTTCTAGAATCCTGATCTGTAGTAAAGAACCAAACTTTGGCAGATGAAATTGTTATACTTAGTAGAAAAGATGCCAATAGTCATGAAATTCACTCTATAATATTTGAATTTAATATTTTCATTTAGAGAAAATTAATGTTGATTCATGATATGATATGGTATGCAGGCAGTGAACCAGAAACTATTAGTATGTCAAGCTGGCTACCAAATTAATAATGGTAAAAGTTAACTAAGGAACTATTAGTAATACAACACCCATATATAAGTTTAGATAATATATGTAAGAAGTGACCTATCAGACCTAGTAATAATTAAAGCTTTTAACGAAATATTACAAATTTGGCTAATCCAAGTTCAAGGAATATGCATGCTACTGAGAACCATAATTGTTCAAAAATTCCTCAAATCATTATAGCTAAGAGATTTAATCGCAGAAATGTGACATGCGTTTCCCATATTCATAAGAAATGATATTTGACATAATTAAATCACTTTCTTAGAGTGAAAAAGACAATAGTAATGCAGAATTCACTCTTAATAAATGACTTATCATTGATAGCTTCCAGTGATGTACCGACTAGCCTATATATGGTTTTCCCAAGCCAATACTTTTTCCACCCCTGTTTTGGCGGAAAGTGGTAATTATAAACCTTTCCGTCTAGTCAAGGAAGTTGAATTAAGAATAATTTTTACTCATCAGAGAGTTTTATTGCATCCATATTGATTATAATTAGAGGACCCTGATGCAGCCTACACGATGCTAACGTAAATCTATTAACGGACTGTATCCATCAATTGCCCCCAATTTTTGCAAACGTATAGCTACGTATTTGTGTCTTCTTATTAGTAACATATCAAAGTAGATGAGGTGTTCAATAACAACAGCGAGCAGGAAACCAGAGATCATCTGGAGTATAGAAATTATCGAGGATCCCAGGTGAGCGCACTTTGGCAGAGTTAAATCAAGGTAAAATAGAAAAAGTCTTGATTCAAATAATATAGTCTAACGGAGTTCGGGAATATCCAGTTCGAGCACTGATGTGGATAGTTCCAGCTTGGATCGTAATTTCGCATGTATGTTGCCCACAGCTTAGCGTTCAGACTAGAGTATCCCTGCTCATGCTCCTGATATGCAGATCAAATAATTACCCAACCTGGTTGTTACTAAAGAGTTTTCAAACATCTATCAGAGTTCAAGTTTCTTATCATGTATATTATCCCACCCGGTGCACGGGATAGTCTTATCATCACCAGCGTCACCCCTTACTTTCCAAAGAAAACCTAGTGCTACAATTCCTTTGCCACCCGCATTCCTTAGCCGAATGTAAACCATAATTGGAAACTCTACTTCCTAGATACAGTTCTAAATACAGAATAGCTTTTGACTCCATTCTATGGGCTAAAGTCTGCTTTCCTCTTTCTTCCAGCTTAATTGATTAAGTGTAGATCTCTCAATAGACCCATGAAACACTAGATAACCCATATTAACGATGATTTTACGAGTCAAACTATTACATATTGTTTTGCCTTACTACCCTGATATACGATTAAGTACTCTATGGGTAATTCCCGTATATTCGCCCAGAATTTAACCAGGATGAACTAATCACTATCTGGGTTAAGCGTAGCAAAAGATTACTGAGAAAGCTATCCGCCTATTTCAGTTCACCATTATTAAAATAAATGGTTACGGTAGAACCACGCAATGCATCCAGAAGAGCCAGATATTACCGAAAAAGCCAGCCTTTGTAGACTTCCTCATTTAGGTCCTCTGTGTGTTTATTCACTGGTTTATACTTCATGCATTTGTGAACTTGAAACCTCGTTCTGTTCTGAAATGATGCTCGGTCCCTGGATGCCCTAGTTTTCAACACTCATTCCCCTCCCAGATCAGTCTCCTCACTACCCTCGCTCCTCCCATCCTCCTGTTCCATAAATGGCCAAACAGCACATATTCCCTGAGTTCCATGCTTCAAGTTAATAATCTTCAATTCCACGTTCGCTAGCAATCTATACCGAATAGCTTGGTCATCGTCTTAGAAGTTCATCCTCTCTAGAATCACTTAGCATTAGCTTGGGCTCATCGATTCCTTTGTATCACTGCGATATCCTCCTCAAGTAAGGCCACTCTTCATAGTAAATCTACATACCAACACAATGCTCCAATTACTGCTCAATTACTATCTGATTCTATTCTGCATGCATCCGATACTCTTCCTCCCAAATATTCATCAGCCCCAGCAGTCACAGCACCAAGTATCCCCCAGAAATTCACGCATTGTGGCCTCTCTCCATGTTTCCTCATTCTCGCTCTTACTTGGTACAGCTCTTAGTCCCTTCAATCCCTGAGACCATCAATGAAAAATCTGAATCAAAGTGTTCCAGCCTCACCACACTCCGCTCGCATTCTCTGAAGTATCCTCCCTTGCACATGAACATCCTACCGCATCTTGCCAATTAACATGATCCATCACTCATTTTCAACAGTACTTTCCGTTTATTGTAACAGGTTCCCACTCTACTGGCATCTCTATGTGTCCTCATTCTCCCCACTCCAACATTTCGTCCCAACCTTCCCCACAAACCGGCGCAACACAGCCACAGAGAAGCCCATTTCTTCTCGGTGTTTCGACTCTCACCGCTCCCTGGACCATCGCGCGAATTAGTGTAGACCCGCAATTCATCCTGCTGCACCACGCACACCCCCGATCATTATACCTTCGCAAGAATACCACACTCCTACCTGGAGCGCGCGACGCAGCATCTTCGTCAAAACATGTGGTTGAACGTTTTCACCTGATATCACCAGCTCGGAAACAGCCGAATTGATTGTGTTGAGCGACGTCGCATTTCTCGCGGCATCTCGAACAGGAGACCGTTAGGAAGAGGATACGCCTACACAGATGGCGATGATGGAAACGAACCCGAGTTAAGAGAGCGCTGAGCGCAGAAAGAAGCGAAAGAGACATTATGAACCTAATGAGGCTTATAACGAGAGCTTTATGTCGGCGTGTGGACGCGGCAATATAGAGCACCGGAACGCAAGCGGCGGCTGGCAGAGTGTGAAAGACTGATGCCCCGCGTTGAGGAGATATCAGCGAGCGAGTGTGAGAGATGATGAGCTCGAAATAACAGGTGGGAGAAGCCCGCGCGCGCGGGGAGAGAGAAGGGAGAGAGCGCTGCGAGAAGTGGTGCTGCGGAGGAATGAGACACACGCAGTGCCGGACGGCGAAGCGGAAGAAGCTACGACGCGCGCCTGACGAGATTGGCAAAGTGAGCAGGCGCCGCTCCTCCTTGTCGCAGTGGGGCCACCCGTCCTCGTCGTCACCGCGTCGACAGCCTGGCCTGCGGCGCAGCTTGTCGTCGGGCTCGCCGGCGGCGCCTGTCATCCGGCAGTCCGCGGCTTCTAAGTGATCGCCCCTTTATTCGGTGTCGAGACACAGAGATATCCTAACAAATACAAAAGGACTGCGAGTTTGGATATAGGCTACGCAAATTGGGTCGTAACCGGTGCCAGAAGCCCGGGGATAGGAGTCGCCCACAGATATGTGGGCTCATGATTGTGAGCGTGCGGGAGCTTATTAGTATTATGCGGGGGAATAAGTGGTGAGAGTCGCCCATGTAAGGAGAATTCGCACCATTCCTTCGTCGATACTGCCAATTATTGTTGTATTTCTGTCGGTGAATATGCAATGCGTAACAAACAAAAATCGAAATAAATTACAGTTACCAAACAGACTTTTGCAAACATATTCCTGTGAACGGCTTCCCTAGTTGAGCAGCAAACTCGAGAGCGTTAGCTACTAGCAACATGCTTTCCGGTTCATGAACCAGGTTTAGCGGATACTGATCGACTCCATTAATTTCGATGTCCTCTATTTTATGTTCTTACGTTTTTCGAACAATTTTACCTGTTTTATAAATTTCAACCTAAATTTTATCAAGATTTACTGTTAATATGAATTGGTGGAAAAACCATTCAAATGTTCCAACAAAAATGATCAGCCCACCGTCGAATATTGAAAGAATCCAGAAAAAAACCCGAACATGTTTCGTCGCATTAGAACCCTTCTCATCAACATTTGATCACTGTTCTCTCAACACACGAAACCCAGAGTTTACAACAACATTTGCTCACCAATCATGTCGCCTCCCAGCACGATAACCTGTAATACTTTAACTGAAATTAACTCGCGTTGGCTAAAACAACCAACTAATAAGATCATGATATCCAATTATAAGTAATAGAAAGTTGGTTCAGTTAACACCAAAACAGGTTTTTGTACCATGTTATGTGAGTTTATAGAAATTGAGATTGGAGGAAGATGAACAATGTATTCTATCATATAAAACTTATGATTAACAATCTCTTACTCCCTCCACTCAGTAATTTATCATGTTATAACACTATCGACTTACACTATGAGCGAATCCATCAACCGATACAAATTAGAGACAGGTGCAAATCAGTTACCTTTCTTAAATAATATAATCAATAATTGACCGATAGTGAGTAACAGTACTATTTTATATATATCCGTCCATTTTATGGACTATCAATTATTTATGTATTTTGATGCCAATCCATTCAATAAGCAGCCGCGCACATAGCCTTATTCATAACGACGACACTGTTTCTCTCACAAGCAGACTGCCAGAGTCACACAGCCGTGATATTCTCCATTCAAAACTAATCAGCGTTCGTGTTGATTGTGTCCGGTCATATAATATATAACTCATACTGTTTTAGTCTCGTCCATGTCCAAACAAATGTACACCATAATTGAGTTTATACCAAAGATGCATTTTAATTTACAAATATTTATACCTGTTTAGATCATGAGAATGAATATTGGTCTGTTAGCTCGCTGATTTTTACGGATATACTAATAGTCTGGCTATCCTCCAGCAAATTAGTCTCTAAACCCCTGTTCAGATAGATTCGTTTTGCGTATGTTACGACCAAAGGTTTATTGAATTTATAAATAACCAATCGATAACTTTAAGATAATTTTGTTAATTTTTTTAATACCAAAATAGTTTTTGGGTGTTAGTATGATTAATTTATTATAAATTTGAGTGTATAGAATTTTATTGGTGAGATATATTATTAAAAACAATAAAACTCATCATGCATTTCTCTTCGACCTAACTAGTCTAGGAATTGAATTGTAAACCGATATAAAGTAGCTAACGAGTTTGAAGATATCTATACGCATACTCCAAACCCACTCAGATAAAATAAAAAATTTATTGACTAACCGTATATTGAAGATACCCCTTACGTAAAATATGCTAATAAAACCATGACCCAACATTACATCTAACTCTGACCAGTTATATTCTTGGGTCCTATTTTAGAAATGCTGTATTTTCATATCATTATATATGGCAAGACGAGAATTTCCTTACCAATCACAATTCGTTTAGACTAAATTCTCGATTTTTCTACCATAAACACTAAAAGCATATATACTATATATTCTTGCTAAAATATCTAAAACTCCCAATATAACCAAATTACTTGCTTGCTTACGCTGAATTTTAGTCATTTGATGGCCTGAAAGCCGTTAGAACGAAGTGGTTATGTATGCCTCGTTGAACGTAATATATTCTCGGATCAGTAATATAGCATCTCATCGACCCAAGCGCTTTGTTATTAATAGAACAAATACAATGTCGGGGTATCAAAAAGATTGACTACTCGCCATACACTGCATGGACTCCGCTTTTTGCGCGCTCTATCTTGAACCAAACCATGGCCAAATAATACTCCCTCTGTCTTTTAAATAAATATATAGATTACTGTTACATAATACTATTTGACTATTTGCTTTTAATTCAAGAAAATTAATAAGTATGATTTATTTCTGTGTATTATTTATATTAACCAAATTTTAACAGAACTCATATTTTATACATTATCCATTAATCTTTAAATAAGTAATGGAATAATTAAACATCACTATTAAATAATATTCAACGGCATAGTTGTGCAATCCTGAATTTACATTACTAACTTTAGCTTATGGACATCAGATTTTGATATATTACATTAATTTGTACAATAAAGACTAAAATTAAGACATCACGATAACAAAATCAGACGAACAATATTATAACTGACCAACGTTTGTAGTACGTGGATTATGGCCACACATTGTCGCAC
>RYFJ01003224.1:0-144146 GCA_003991445.1 Oryza meyeriana var. granulata
ATAAGCAAAATCTTGAAAGGAGTCCAAATTTGGTCCTTGTACCCCACATTAAATTGGGAAAACTTCCTTGGAAAAGAAGGATACCATAGCATTTAACTTAATGAGGTGAGAAATTCAGAAGTGGCCCACTAAAGTGCAGCTCATAACAGATTCTTCTTATGAAAGAAAGTGATACTAAGAATATAGCTGGCAACCTTGGTTGAATCTTTCATTGATCTAATTAGAATTATTGTTTTAGGGCTAGAGAGTAGTTGTTTGAATTGCCGTAGAATTTTCTCCATGCATCACAGATTCTGCTTGAACTATATTATTAAGCATGCATATTCCTCAACAATTCTTCACAACCTATGTAATTGCACAGTTGAAGCACACTGATGGAAGCCCTTCCCAATTTTTCTCCGCAAGTGAACAGAGTCCTTAGATCTCCTATAAGCTTTAATGCAGAGAGATTATCATTCTTTGTAGAAACTGAATTGGTATTTCCTAGTCTTTTCCTATCTTCAACAACAACAACACTGCCAGAACCAATTGAGGAGGTAGGTAAGGCAATGGTCGACCAACTACAGAATCGGACTTGAAAACAGAGGAATTATCCCAATTTCTTGATATCTTGCGTCCCATTCCCTCCATGGCTTCTTCTTGTAACAAAGCTAAAGAACATGTTGCATCTAAATCACGTGGCCGTTGGACCATCACCACAGAACGGATGTCAGAGCATAGCCCATCAATGAATCGAATGACAAAATACAAAGGGTTAGCAGCACCATCATAGGCTAGCATTTGATGCATTAATGTTTCAAACTTCACCACGTATTCAGAAACAGAGCTCGACTGGCATATACTGAACCACTGGCGAATCAAAGTTTGTTGTTGATCTTGGCTAAATCTGCCACAGACATGAGCACAAAACTCCTCCCAACCAACCCCTTGCAAATTCCTTCGCACAGCCTGCAACCAGAAGGAGCATTGCCCTAAAAAATGTACGAAGCCATTTTCACCCATTGAAAGGAATTGATTCATAATAATCAAATAAGACTCACAGTTGTTTTTCCATAACTGAGGATTTTCTCCATCAAAAGAGGGAAACACCATGTGTGGCAACCATCCAAACCCAGCCCCGAAAATCCCAAACTAGGTGACATTGGAGTTGGAAATTCCATGGAAATAGAAGGAGAACAAAACTGAGGAGGATCACGCGTACTCTTATAAGGATGTGGAGCGATCGTAGTAATCATACCGGGAGTTCCTTTTCGTTGAACACGAGTAAACCCTGTGGCAGAGGCATTAGGTCGAACAGCTGAGGTACGATGATACGGTGATCTAGATAGGGCCTAAAACTAAAGCATCTTGCAATTGCTTCACCCGAGCTCCTACATCACTTGGTTTTGCTCCGATTGGAATGGCTTGCAACAGATCCACCTTAATCTGCAATGCGCCTACTGAGTCCATCAGCTCCACGACCTTCGCCTCCACATCGGGCTTCCATGCTTCCACTGCTGACTTGAGCTCAGTCACGGGTTTTTCTGCCTCCATCTCATCCATTCGTGCTGAATGGAATCCAATTTGTCCTAGTTCTCCATGATTAGCTTCGCTTGCTTGGTCAGGTACCGTTGCTTCTCTAGGTTTGGTTCAAACCTGTACGACCTCACACTCCGAATCAAGCCAAGGTTATGTGGAATTCAACTGCGCGAACAATCAAATTCTAACCCTGATCCTGAATTTTACAGCTCAATCAAGAGAATCGAGTGGAATTGTACGAAGCTCTGATACCAATTTGTTAGGAGCCGCTCAGATATTTTCGGTATAGAAAGGAAACCGAGATAGGAATAGAGGATGGGAGGGTTCAGGCGAGAGAGATAGTTCGCCGGAAATCTATTCCATTGTTTAAATCATAACCCATACAATACAGGTGCCCTTATATATATATATAGGCTTACAAGTCAAGATATTTACACGACCCATATCCCAATAGTTTACTCCATGGAGCCTAATGTTTACTTCTTCACGCGCACGCGATCTAGGCTCCGTCTTGTGGGATCGTCCCGGTCCGTACTGGAGTGTGCCTGTGGACAACGACCCTGTGCCTTTGCGTTGTGGAGTCAGGCCCTTGATAATTGCCGAGTCTCCCTTTGTCAGGTCCCTGACAGAAGCTAAAACCTTGGAGATCATCACATAAAGCTACATACGACATAGTAATTCCAAGTTCATCGAGCACATACGGCATAGTACATTCCAAGTTCACAGTTCATGAGTTCTAACAGTAAGTAGTAATGGTCTACCAGAACACAGTAATAATGGCCTACTGGACCATACCAGAACACAGGTTAAGAATAAAGCAAGATCAAGACAGCAGAAATAACACGAAGGTAAACAGCTAAACAAGCCCAACACCATGACCCTTCCTTTCTTCACCCCCAACTCCAAAAAAATCCTCCATCTTCTTCCTGCTGGCACAGCTAGTCGTCGATGACACCGGTGCTCACGCCGACGTGACGCTGAAGATGACGACGACGAAAACTAGTTAGCAGTAGTAGCACACACAAGAAGCGAACAGTTCTTGAACGGGCGCAAGACGCAAGCTTTCGTTACCTGCACGGTGCGCGTGGCCATCGCAAGGTTGGCAGCGGAGGCGACGCCGGCCACCGTCCACTCGGGCGAGGTTGGCGCCACGTTGCCGCCGTAGGTGATGTAGGCGACGAAGTAGCTGCTGATGCACACCCAGCTCATGACGGCGATCATCCACGGGTACCAGCTGGCCGGCCGCCTCGGCGCCGAAGCGGGCCTCTCCTCCAGGACGCATGCGAGCAGTCTGCATGGCCCAGCGTGAGCACCGCGAAGTCAGCAGGTGACGACGTCGTCCAGGCCACGGAGCGCACCGGCGAGGTCGAGGCGGTGACGCGCGCCCCATGATCCTACAACCCCATCGAGCAGCCAACGTCCAGCCGTACAATATAATCACGAAGACTAACGGCTTGGCCTGAGAAACGAATCGTGCAAAAAAGAGATGAATCAAGCACAAGAACACATCGTGAAACAAGCAAAGTGCAGAGATGAGTCTAGATTTTAACTTCGTTGATATTCCCCGTCATGGTAGTCTTCTTCATGCTTCGATCTTCCAGCCCCTAGTAGTAGTATGTTTTTGGTTTGGTGGTTCTTGGATTGTGCCTGCAGCTTGGTTATATGGAGTGCTCTGTGCAAGAATCAATCATATACAGCTGGTCTTAAACGTTCAATTGGACTGGCCAAGGTAGTACTGGTGCTTCTACTTTGGCAAAAGCTTTGGAAGGAGGCGATCGGGCCTGTACCATGCAGAACTGCTTTCATGCTCTCACTTTTGATCAGTTTTTCAGATCGGAGCATGTACTCGCAGCATCTTTTTTCTCTCTCTCTCTCTGCCTTTCTTTCTGGTGGAATAACTCTTTAACTCATTTTTTATCCTTAAGCTTGCCATCAAACACCAAGGTTCACCACCTAGATAAACCTGTTACTTTTCTCTATATCTAGCTAGTTAGGGAAATATGTCCGGTTGTAGCGCGAGTTAATGGGACAGTTGATTGGCGGCCTACCGTGCTGTTCACTGCAACTACTCTATCTCTTCGTCTCAAAATATAGCTACTTATATTTTGTTAAGTGAAATTAAGATTAAGGTAAAAAATTATTATAATTGATTGAGATAGAAAAACATATAAAGAAATTAAATAAAAGGTAATTATAATTAGTTGAGATAAAGAAATATATAGAGAGAAGTAGTTGTATTTTGAAAATCCTAAAAGTAACTACTTTCTTTGTCTTAAAATATAAAAATCTAATACTGGATGACACATCCTAATATTACGAATCTAGACAGAAGGCTGTTTAAATTCGTAGAATTAGGATGTGTCTCATATGATATTAGGTTTTTATATTTTAGGATAGAGAAAGTATTTTAAGATAAAGCGAGGATGCTTTATGCAGAGGAGTAGCTGCAGGATTCATACCAGCCCAGTACGATTTCCTGTACGGTCGCAGTACAAGCTGTCTAGCTCAAAGACAACCGTGCCAGGGAAACGATACGCTTGTTGATTTCCCAGCAAATAAGGGAAATGTTTTCCCTCGGACATCCGAGTCGAGCGAAAATTCTGACGCTTCCCACACGAGCAGAGCAGGGGCGGCGTCGAACGGAATATAGGCATAAGTCCGAGGCTGTGTTCTAAACGACTTATGAGCTTAGTTTTTTTTTATTTTTTTAGCATGTTTTTTTGAACAACTAAACGATGTGTTTTTTTAAAAATTTTCTATATAAAAGTTTTTCAAAAAAAATTATATTAATTTATTTTTTAAGTTTAAAATAATTAATATTTAATTAATCATATGCTAATAGTTTAGCTCGTTTTACGTGTTAAAATAAGCTAACTATTGAAGCACTTTAGAAAGCAACATTAGGGCATGCTTCAGCGCCGTAGCAGCGTTGAACGGCATAGGCATAGGGCATGCAACCATGCGAGAGACAGCAGCAGCAACTCAATTTTTCAACGCGTGAAGGCGCCATATGAAGTGCTGAACTTTAAACATTTTTTTCTTCTAAATTATTTATCTGATCTATAGTTCCATTATATTCATTGTAATTAAATCTTTATAACAAGATCTCACGTGATTATATTCTAATGAAAAAAAATATGTTTTAACTATTAAAATTCGATATTACACGTGTGACAAGCGAATGTTTCAATTCGTGAACTTTTATAATTTTTTTTGATTTTTAGTCGTTGGCACTCAATATTTCATGCAGTGGTTATCAGATATTGTGGTCAATATTTTTTAAATATGGTATCTTTTTGAAACATTTCATTGAGTTGAAACATTTAATCAAGTGATACAATATTTTTTAGAAGTGATGAAACAACGCCCGATTTTTAGGGAGAAATCATGCGCCCGATTTTTTGGGAGAAATCGAATGCTCGATTCATAGTCATCCCCATCAATTGTTGCTTGTTGGCGAGTGTAACGTCCCGATTTTTCGAGCCGTTAAAAACCTATTTTAATAAAACCCTAATTTCAAAAATTTGGAATTTTTGTGTGTGTGCCTAAGGACTAAAATGCCCAGATATCAATTTATCCCTCCTTGAAAACCCCAAAATCTCCCCACATCAAAAATCCTCATCCGAATCTAGATATCAAAATTCAAATTTTATAATTCAAATCTCCCCTTCGAAAACCTCCACTGAAACCCAATCTTGAACTCAATTAAAAATCCAACCAAAATCCTTGCTCAATTTCTTTCAAAAAAAAAACTCCCCTTCCGAATCCATGATCAGAATTCCAAATTTCTAAATTCAAATCATCTTTGAATTCTCTCTCTACCCTCCCTCCCTTTACTTTTTTTTCTCAAAAATTTAAACCCATTTCAAAGAAATGCCCAAAATTCCAGTCTCAATATCTTGTTCGAAATCTCCAGATTTTTGTAACCTCAAATATCAAATTTAAAATTGAAATTTTCATTCAACTCCCTTTTGAAAAACAATCTCTAAAATCTCTAGAAATTACAAGGGGCCCGGGCCGCCATTCTCCCTCGGCCTCTCCATTCTTCTCTCTTTTCTCACCGCGACCCAGGACGCCGGCCCACTCGGCCTCCACTCCTTCCCACCACCTCTGGCCGACAGCTGGGGCCCACGCGGCAGCCATGCACCCGCGTGCCCGCCCACCGCATGGTCGTCATCTCCCTCACGTCTCTCCCTCTCTCGCCCGACAGTTGCTCGACAAAACGTCCATGAAGACCTCGCACCGCCCACCGTCGCATCGCATCAACGTCCTGGTCAACCGCCGCCGCCTTGAGCTTCCTTGGCCTCCCTACTGTCTCCTCGCATCGTTCCGCGCACAACCCGAACCGCCTTGGCCAGTGTAGCCGTCCCACTCCCCGCGCCGCCACGAAGGTCGTGCCACCGCCATTGTCGCCATCCCGAGCTCCGCGCCACCAACCTTCTTCCTCGTCGCCAAGCGGCCGCGCGTGCCTATAAAGTCCCCAGCCCTCCCCTCCTTCCTCCTCGCCACAGCCGCGCCACTGGCCTCGTCACACCACGCTCGACCCGAGCTCGAGCACCGCCACCGCTGCCATTCTTTTCTACCCCCTCCCCTGGTGAGCTCCTATCTCCGACCTCCTTCCCTCCTCTGAATCCCGAGCCGCCACACCCCAGAGCCGCCCCAATCCAATCCCTCCTGAACCTCGCCGCTGGCACTTGTGCTCCGCTGCCATCATGAGCCATCCTCTCACCGCCGCTCTTTGCTCCTCGCCGTCGGGCGCCATCGCGACTCAATCCGCCCAATCCGAGCCGCTCATCGCCCTCGCCATCCTCTTCTCCTCCCAATCCTATGATCCACCCGCCACCTCTCGCCGTCATTCGTCCGATTGCCGTGTGCCATCGATTCCCCAGCCGGCCTTCCCCTTTTGTATTCTTTCTGCCATATGGTCCCGCCTTCCCACTGCATGGGGGCCCGGCCATCTCTCTATCACTAACATGTGGGCCTGCACAGCAAATAATATTTAATCCCCATTTCAAATTCAAGCCAATGACATGTGGGCCCTACCCCTTTAATCTCCCTCCTCTCACTGACATGCATGCCCTACAACCAAGTCACTGACTTGTGGGCCTATCCCTTTAATCTCCCGCTCTCTCTCTGTCAAGTGGGCCACAACACCCAGTATCTCTCCTCATGTCACTGACATGGGACCCCACCTGTCAGCAGGGAATATTCCCTCAGCATATTCCTTTTCCAAAATAATAAATCATTTTCTATATTCCAGAAAATCAATTAAACTTCAAAAATTCTTATCTTTTTATCCGTAACTCCGATCGACCCTGTTCAAGTCTCAAATTTTTTCTAAAATTGAGATATACCTGTTAACGCCAAAATTTGGTTTGGCTCTGTATCAGATTCGGCTAAGGAGAAAGTTGTTGTTAACTAACGGAGGTTGATCCAGAAGGAAGTCGAATCCAGGAAAGAGCCGTGAAGACCACAGTATGGCAGATTATTAATTAGGCAAATTAATATTTTATCTTTAGGAAACCTGATCTCGTATCCGATCGGGTCCTGTTAATGTTTCCTTTTGTAATTAGAAAATCGTGTATCGTGTCCAATAAGGACTCGTATCAACTCGGGGTATAAATACGTATGCCCGGGTGCTTTGTAAGATATCTACATCAATCAGATCAATATAATTTCGGCGCATCGCCACCCCTTCGACGAGTTCTTGCTTCTCGAGTCGGGCTGCATCGGTTAAGTTCGACCTCCTGCGAGAGGGTAAGTCTCGTCACCCCGGCCACCGCATCGGCTAGGACTTCCTCGGTTAAGTCCAATATTCTAGTCGGTTCACGGTGGACGGCTTACCACGATATATCTATTTTGTCTATGGCTGCATCAGTTTAGTTTGATCTCATAGATCGATTAGGTTTATCACATCACACGTGCGCAGATCGTATCGGCTTACTGGGAGCGATTTATCATCAGTTTGTGCTGCATCGGTTGGGTCCGACCTACTAAACTGCTAGTGATAAATCGTTCCTGCTAGGTTGATATTTTTTGTGCAAGCGTTTTATCGAGATGTATAGCCGATAAGTTATCATATTTTACATCACGATCGCATTAGATCTATCGGCCTATCGAGGTATTGTTATCATCATCAGTCTGTGCTGCAACGGTTGGGTCCGATCTACTAGACTGCTGATTGTCGATGTTTTACACCGGCAATAAATATATGGGGCTAGTCGGCGGATGTAAACTCGGTGGATTGCAAAGGAACATAGAGAGATTTTATACTGGTTCAGGCCCTCAATGTGAGGTAATACCCTACGTCCAGTTTATATGTATTCCTTTGAGGATATACGGTGGTGGTTCTGATGAACTTGTGTGCACCGTGAGCTTATGAGTGCTCTTTTCCCCTCGGGGGCGCCCTGCCTCCCCTTATATACTGGGGGACAGGGTTACAAGGTAGGAGTCACCGTCGGATTACAACTAGGAGATCTCCCCTTAGAGATATAATCAACCCGGCTAGGACTGTATATTCCTTATTGTACAAGGCAAGATCTGCCGAGGGTTACCATATCTCTAATTACAAGGCTAGGCCCATCCTCTATTCGAGTGGCCCATATGCTTGTCATGAGGTACCCGGGGCCCATGGCATCCACAGTAGCCCCCGAGACCTTCATAGTTGAGTCACAGCTGATGCCGAGTGCTCATCCTCCATGGTGAAGTATTCCCGAGTGCATTGCTCCCGAGTACTCTTTGTCCGAGTGCTTCTTCTCCCAAGTCCTGCTTCATGTCAGCTGGCAGCGAGGCTATGAAGGGCTCCATGTAGATGTAGGAATAGTGTGCGCCGAATAGGCGCACCTATTAGGTGTAGCCCCCGACTTTGTGCTTAATTGTGAAGACAATTAAACGTAAAGTCAAAGATCTTTAACCTTGTAGTCTTTCCCGAGTAGTATACTACTGGTATATGAGACTCTTCGGTATCGTGTCAACCGGAATATAATTTATAGTCTTGCCGAGTAGGGAACTACTCGTATGTGGGACTCTTCGACTTCATGTCAGTCGGAATGTGTGTTTGTAGTCTTGCCGAGTAGGATGCTACTCGTATATGAGACTCTTCAGCGTCATATCAGCTGGAAAGGGGGTGTTTATAGTCTTTCCCGAGTAGTATATTACTCGAAAATCAGACTCGTCGGCATCATGTCAGCCGGGATAATTATTTATAGTCTTTCCCAAGTAATATATTACTCGAAAATTAGACTCGTCAGCTTCATGTCAACTGGAAAAGGTGTTTATAGTCTTTCCCGAGCGGCGTCCCTTTCGGAAGTTAGACTCTTCAGCTCGTCAGCCGGAAGAATGTTTATAGTCTTTCCCGAGTAGTATACTACTCGAAAGTTAGACTCCTCCGCATCATGTCAGCGGGAATGAGAAATTTATAGTCTCTCCCGAGTAGTGCACTACTCGAAAGTTAGACTCTTCCACATCATGTCAGTGGGAATAATGTTGCTCATGGCAACTGATGGCCACGCATGTAGGCCGAGTACCACTTTATGAAAATAAATCCACTGCGTGGTCAGGTGTACCCGAGAAAGATACCTGCATCCCCAATTTTAATGAAGACCAGCTTGTGATCCTTGTAAGGATATATCCTCGAGACCTGGTGGATAAAACAGATACCCAAACATATATGTTTAGCAATAAGGCTCTCATGAAGCATATCTGTTTACCTCATCGGCTCCTGTTGGTAGCACCAGCGCTATAATTTCAACTCAGCCTGCGGGCGGCCCACATGGAGCATGCTACTGTAGGAACTCATGTCTTGGTAGCCCGTTACCGAGTATGCCGGTCTAAACCGACCCACCCAATGTAGGCTCTATAAAATCACCATCCCTCGCATGTCAGGATGAGTTTTTGGTGTCGGTAACCGCAATCAGCCAGAGAAATCCTTCTTCGCAAGCCTTTCCGACTTACGTTCCGAATGCAACCTGGTTGCCACAGAAGTCTGAGTAGGTATATTGCAGGATCTGCTTGCCCTCCTCAAGTGTGACGCGGTGCATGAGAACTCCGGATGCGCTTTGACGATGTAAATCTTCTCTGACTTCAGGAGAGCCGAGCAGGGTACCCGAACCTTGCATTAGCATAGGATTCGGCTAGCGACCCTCATGGGGCATACCCTACCCAACAGAGTTATAGCCAAGCGAGGTACCCGAACCTTGCATTAGCATAAGATTCGGCTAGTGACCCTCATGGGGCGTACCTCACCCAGCCGAGTGATATACGACCCCCGACTAGTGCCGGAAGTCGGTTGTCAGCTCACATGGAGCGTAGCCGAGGAAGATGACGTCCCAACTAGCGCAAGTATTCGGTAAGTAGCCCTCATGGAGCATCCCGAGTGTATTTTGGCAGACTTGTCCAGCCCCCGAGCGTAGGAGATAGGCTCGCAGCCCTGAGTTCCTGTCACGCGTATCCGGAGCTGGGCCTGCAATATAAAGATATCGGATGAGTACCATCTGATGATGGAAATAATCACCCGAATAAAATGTATTTTACAATATATGTAAATACATGTTCTTCCTCTTATTGATATTAATTTCCCCAAGTAGTTGACCCCTTACGTTTAAGCACTCTGCCCGACTAGTCATAGCCCCCTAGCATCGGGAGTTGGCTCAGGGCTCTTTCCCAGACACGCGTTTTGGATGACTTGAGTT
This sequence comes from Oryza meyeriana var. granulata, assembly GCA_003991445.1. Classification (NCBI taxonomy): domain Eukaryota; kingdom Viridiplantae; phylum Streptophyta; class Magnoliopsida; order Poales; family Poaceae; genus Oryza; species Oryza meyeriana. The sequence continues at coordinate 10,209 of RYFJ01003224.1, forward strand.
CGTCTTTCATGGAGCAAAGTTTCACGGATCAGAATTTATGCTACTCGAGTACTTTTGCAATCATTTAAGGGCAAAAACAGAGAAGAGTGCAGCTTGTGCACCTATTAGGTGTAAGCGGCATTGGCAAGGCCGAGTGAAGAAATATTTATCAGGAAGCGACTTAGCTGTTCGGTATTTCGGAGTGGGGATGCCATCCTTTCGTTTGAGCTTGTGAGCCCCCGAGCATGTCACTTGTTGTTCTGATAATCTTCAGTTGTTGAAAGTCGAAGACGATTGTGACCGACTGCCACAACGAAGCCGTCTGACTTGCGTATGCGATTCCCGGCTTTAGTCGGGACCGCGTCGTTGGTGCCCTCCCGCTTCTTCTGTCAGGATGCCTTTTTATCTTCAAGGGCCTCAGCAACAGCGTGGGCTGAGTCGGCGTATTTGTTCGCCATGTCGAATAAAGCCTTGACAGAGTTGGGAGGCTTCCGTGTGAATTTGTCGATGAACGAGGTGTCTTTGACTCCTTTTCGAATGGCGGCGATGACGACCTCATCCTTGACGTTAGGGATTGAGTTCTTCTTCTCAGAAAAGCTCTTAATGAAGTCACAAAGAGACTCGTTCTTCCTTTGATGCAACTGATATAAGTCGTACTTGGAAGATGGCCTCTCGTATGTCCCCTGGAAGTTGGCGATGAAGCGTTCTCGGAGTTCTCCCCAGGAGCTGATTGATTGCTTGGGAAGTCCTGTTTGCCATGTGCTCGCTGAGTTGGCTAAAGCGACCGGGAGGTAGTTAGCCATGACTTTGTGATTTCCTCCAGCTGCTCGGATCGCCAGAGTGTAGACCGTGAGCCAGGACTCGGGATTGGTCTTGCCGTCGTATTTGTCGATGCCTGTAGGCTTGAAACCCGACAGCCAGTCGACCTGTTGTAGCTCCTGGGTGAAGGCCGGTACTCCATCTTCATGAGGACTCCGACCCCGACTACGGCGGTGAAACCGCTCGTGGTGGAAGCCAAAGCACTCGTTCCTGTCTTCCAGTCGGCGTTGCTCGTCATCTTCTTGTTCACGGTGCCGAGCGTTGGTGTCTTGCTGAAGGTTATGCCGTGGTTGGTCTCGGAGCTGCCAATTGTTGTTGGGGGTCCTGAGTAACGTTTGGCGCGACCCCGTGTGCAGCCGACTAGAGCCGGCCGCTCGGTGTCGCTTTGAGGTGGACGAGACTGCCGCTGGGGAAGCCGACCGACTGGTCGGTATGAGTGTGTTGCCCGACTGTTGGTGCTACTGGCATACAGCAGCGGTAAGCATGGCTTTTATCCTTGCGATCGTCGGGGTGGCCTGGTGATCAGGCCCAAGTTGGACCGTGTCCAGTAGGGTTGCGGTGGCCACGATGTTCTGTTGTGGTGTGACGAAGACGTCGTGGTCGCCGACTTTTGTTTGGAGGGTTTGTTGCTGAGCGGTTCGCCCAGCCTTGCGTAGGCCGTCGTTGCGGGCATGCAGGTGTCTTGCTTCTTCCTCCTATTGTTCTCGCAGTCGGCAGGCCTCCTCCTCTTGTTGTTCGTGTAGTCGGCGTGATTCCTGAGTAGGAGTAGAGCCTTTGGATGCCATGAAGATTTCTCGTGGCAGGAAGAAGCTTGCCGAACTGCTGTCCGACTTAGAGTCGGAATCCGACTGAGAGTCGTAGTCCGACTGAGAGTCATAGTCGGAATAGTTGATGGGGGTTATTACAACTCCGACCTCCCTAGATCCGATCTCGAGCGGCTCGGGGCCGTATCCGAGTCGAACTCCAGAGGATCGGGTTTGCCGCGTCGGATGTAGATTATAGATATCCGCGGCGTCGCCGAGTCCGAATGGGAAATTGACGATCTCTTCCTTTTTTTGGCCCGATCTCGGCCGGCTCAAAACCGAGTCCGAGTCGAACACCGAAAGAAAGAGTTGTCCCTGGAATCGGGCGTATTGGAGATCGCCGCAGCATGTCGTGACAGATTGCTGCAGCGTCGTGTAGGCCGACTGGCGCGGAGTCGGCTGGTTCCTCGGCCGGTTGGATCGGCTCCGTGTCGGCCAAGGTGAGATTGCCGAACATGTCGGCGACGGAGTCGAGGCTTCCGAATGAGATTGCATCTCCGGGGGAGAGTTTGCCGCCATCGACTTCGGATGCTGGATCCATTGAGCTTGTAGATGTAGATTGCGCCGAAGCCCCTACCTGGCGCGCCAACTGTCGATGTTTAACACCGGCAATAAATATATGGGGCTAGTCGGCGGATGTAAACTCGGTGGATTGCAAAGGAACACAGAGAGATTTTATACTGGTTTAGGCCCTCAATGTGAGGTAATACCCTACGTCCAGTTTATATGTATTCCTTTGAGGATATACGGTGGTGGTTCTGATGAACTTGTGTGCACCGTGAGCTTATGAGTGCTCTTTTCCCCTCGGGGGCGCCCTGCCTCCCCTTATATACTGGGGGACAGGGTTACAAGGTAGGAGTCCCCGTCGGATTACAACTAGGAGATCTCCCCTTAGAGATATAATCAACCCGGCTAGGACTGTATATTCCTTATTGTACAAGGCAAGGTCTGCCGAGGGTTACCATATCTCTAATTACAAGGCTAGGCCCATCCTCTATTCGAGTGGCCCATATGCTTGTCATGAGGTACCCGGGGCCCATGGCACCCACACTGATAATAACTTTACTCTTAATAAGCCGATGGGGTTTCATGCGATGTTTTATCGGAGTGTTTAGCCGATAAGTTACCTTCATATCTAGCCGATTTGTCACAAACATGTCTAAAAAATCGCTGCCAAGTCGGGGCGGCACGAAATTGCATATCTCGGTTGTTCCCTGTGGTGAGGACCCGGGCGCGAGCACGAGCAAGGACCCGGGCACGAGCAGCAGGCAAGGACCCGGGCGCGGGTACAGGCGAGGACCCGGGCACGGGCACGAACAGCAAGCAAGGACCCGGGCATGGGCACGAGCAAGGGCCCGGGCACGGACAGCAGGCGAGGATCCGGGCGTGGGCACGCAAGGGCCCGGGCACGGGCGCGGGCAGCATCTTTGGAGCGATGCATAGCAATTATAATTGCAATCGGCTGAAGTTCATTCAATCTATTTATGTGCGCATTCTGTCTATTCATTTTATTAGTTTACAGCCGATTTTCAAGTATTCCTTCGGTGATCGGCTAGTTTGGTATTTGCTTATCATTATTAGGTACTATTCATGCCATCATCGGCTTCCAGTCGGTGTATAAGTGCTACAGCTCATATCGGCCATCGGCCGATGAGACGAGTCCAGATCGACTTCCAGCCGATTGGCTCATTAATCTAACATTTTATCTCCTTGTCAATTGCAGGGTCAAATTGACTGGCACGCCTACGAACTTCAAGATTTTAGGACCTACACTGGAGTGAAGCAAATCTCCCAGGCCTTCGCATGTCTCCAGACGCCGAACCAGGTCGTCGGCCTCCGGCGGTTTTCGGCGTCAACACGTTTTTGGCACGCCTGGTGGGACTCGAAGTTTCAACACAAAGTCTCAAATCGGAATTGCAACATGGCCGGAAAAGAGATCAAAATAGACAACGTAATTCCAGTCAACATGGAAGATTTAACAGACGAGCAAAGACAGCAAGTCGAGCAAAATATGGCCAATTTTCAGAAGCTTTGCTTGGAATCCTTCAGCATGACAAGACAAGGGCCGATTCAGAAATCCCAGTTTCCAAAACCAGTTCTGGTTGGAGAATCGAGCCGCACACCACCTGAAAGTCCACCAGTAAAACCCTTACAGGAGATGGTGAACGAAGCAGTTCATCACGCGCTCATCAATCAATCTAGAATCCTGGTGAACATGCTTCATAATCTCATCAAGAAAACGGTGGATGGATCAATTGTTCAAGAGCCTACTCGAGGTCCTGTTTATCTCCCGCTGAAGACGGAGCCAAACCAGGTTACTTATGGGATAAACAGAGACATACCAGAAAACCTGTTTACACAGAACCAGGCTGGGGGGCAACAGGATATTCCTGCTGGATACCATCGATCTGCTTCTTATGGGGGATATCAACAGAATTACCCAGGTGGTATTGCCGATTCAGGAAATCATCAGAGAGAATACCCTAGGCAGAATCGGCAACCAACTCCCCCGATACAATATCAACAGGAGATCCCAAGGGAGGAAGATTTGTCGGCAAGGGTTGCAGAGATAGTAAGGGAACAGTTTGGGATCAAGCCCAAGGAGCAAACATTTATGTATCGGCATCCATATCCTGAGTGGATCGACAGAGTTCCATTACCACACCGATATAGAGTCCCGGATTTCTCTAAGTTCTCAGGGCAAGACAGCACATCTACAGTAGAGCACGTTAGCCGATTCCTGGCGCAGTGCGGAGAGGCATCGGCTGAAGAGGCTCTGAGAGTTAGGTTTTTCCCCTTGTCGCTATCTGGATCGGCTTTTACCTGGTTCTCTTCATTGCCACCGAATTCAGTTTGGGGATGGGCTGATCTAGAAAAACAGTTTCACAAATACTTCTTTGTTGGGATCCATGAGATGAGACTGACGGATCTAACATCGGTTAGATAGAGACCAGATGAAACAGTACCGGAATATATTCAGCGATTTCGGGACGTTAGAAACCGATGTTACAGTCTGAACTTGAGCAATGGACATCTAGCCGATTTGGCTTTCCAGGGTCTCTTAGCGCCAATCAAAGAGAGGTTTTCATCACAAGAGTTTGAGTCTCTGGCGCACCTGGTACAGAAGGTATCGGCTCATGAAAGCCGATTTCAAGAGGCGAAAAAAGATAAATATCAGAGAAGGGTTGCTTAGGTACAGGTTTATTCATCGGACTCAGACGATGAGGGATCCGATGCTGAAGTCGGATTGGCAGAGTGGGCTAGGAACAAAAAATCGGTGTCATGCCCATGGGTCAAGGATATCGGCAAAGAGGAGCGATATGACTTTGACATTAATAAAGTTGATAAGATCTTCGACCTGTTACTACAAGAGAAGCAGATACAACTTCCACCAAATCACGTGATTCCATCAGCCGAAGAACTAAAGAAGAAGAGATATTGCAAGTGGCACAATACGATATCACATCACACCAACGAATGCAAAGTTTTTCGGCAACAAATTCAATCGGCTATTGAACAAGGGAGGATCAAATTCGAAGACAAAAAGGCCGATGAAAATCGACGGACACCCGTTCCCCGTGAACATGGTTTATGCGGGATCGTCGTCAAGGACTCAAGCCGATGAAGGAAGGCATGTGGATCATAGAAAATCAAGGATTACTTCATCGGGCATGATAGAGAAATATTCAAAGTACGAAGAACAGCGGATTGAGCCAGACAGGGAAAGATATAATCCGCATTGGGATTGTCCGTTCTTCCGATTCTGCTGGGATCAAGGGATGAGATTGCCATCAATTGAAGATTGCCCTGAGTGCGATAATCTGAGGTTTCAGCGGGATTAGCAGGAAAGCTTTTCGCAGGATCGTCCACCTAGGAGACGAGCATCGGTACATAGCCGATTAGGGCCGGTCCACGAAGAATTCTTTGAATAAAATAAAGAGAAAGTACATGAAAAACAAGTCCAAAATCCTCAGTGTCCTAGCGGAATATTCACAAAGAATCAGAAGAGAAGGGCACAACAGCTACGACACCGAGAGCAACAGGAAGAACAGAGGCAAGATCAAGAAGAAGCCGATCATCGTCACAAGAGAACTAAACGAGTATGGCATGTGAAGAGGAAGGACGATGAAATCGATTTATCGGCTCCAGTAAACATGGTTTTCTTTTTGCCTCGGGAGTAAAAGCACTTTCATCGGACGAGGAAGGCAATGAAGAAGTTTTCGCTCAGCTAACGTTGCAACCCGATCAGGCCATATTTGATAAACCTGAGGAATCAGAGCATCGGCACTTAAAACCATTATATATCAAGGGCTATGTGAATGGGAAGCCAATGACAAAGATGCTAGTTGATGGGGGAGCAACTGTTAATCTAATGCCTTATGCTACATTTCGAAAATTGGGGAAAACTGCCAAAGATTTGATCAAGACGAATATGGTGCTAAAAGACTTCGGTGGAAATTCATCAAAGGCGAAAGGCATGTTAAACGTGGAGTTGATAGTGGGAAACAAGACATTACCTACCATGTTTTTCATTATCGATGGAAAAGGGTCATATAGTCTGCTTCTTGGCAGGGATTGGATTCACGCGAACTGTTGCGTGCCCTCGACGATGCACCAATGTCTAATACAATGGTAGGGAGATCAAGTCGAGATAGTCTTAGCAGATCGGTCAACCAATATTGCAATGACCGATTTGCCGGTCTAGGAAGCGGATGGTGTTGATTGCTTGTCTGGAAAAACATGGGAAGGAGATTATCTTAAGGTCACCAGTCAAGGGATACAGCCGATTAAGCAAGTCGGCTCCGAGCTGTTACTCTGATGGGCTCCATTGAAGATTTCGAGGGGAAACTGGGACAAGGGTTTACGTCGGCCGATGACTTAGAGGAAATCGACATAGGACCAGGAGATAAGCCAAGGCCGACGTACATAAGCAAAAAGTTATGCCCTGAACTTCGAGAAGAATTGATAACACTGTTGAAGGAGTATCGGGATTGTTTTGCTTGGGAGTATCATGAGATGCCAGGATTAAGCCGATCAATTGTTGAACATCGGCTACCCATTAAACCAGGATATCGACCGTTCAAATAGACTCCAAGGAGATTTAAGGCAGAATTATATGAGCCAATCAAAGCAGAGATTACAAGGTTATATGATGCCAAGTTTATAAGGCCGTGCCGATATGCTGAGTGGGTTTCTAATATCGTCCCGGTGGAAAAGAAGAATGGAAAATTGAGGATATGTATCGATTTCCGGGATTTAAATAAAGCTACCCCCAAGGATGAGTACCCGATGCCGATAGCAGATTTGTTGGTGGATGCGGCATCAGGCCATAAGATTATTAGCTTCATGGACGGCAATGCAGAATACAATCAAATTTTTATGGCTGAAGAAGATATACATAAGACTGTGTTTCGATGTCGTGGAGCTATCGGCTTATATGAGTGGGTAGTAATGACATTTGGGTTAAAAAGTGCCGGTGCGACTTATCAGAGGGCGATGAATTATATATTTCATGATCTCATCGGCTTGTTAGTGGAAATTTACATCGATGATGTGGTGGTTAAGTCTAAGAGTGAGGAAAGTCATATAGCCGATTTGCGAAAAGTGCTGGAAAGGGCCAAGAAATACGGACTAAGGATGAATCCCAATAAATGCGCTTTTGGTGTATCGGCTGGGCAGTTTTTGGGTTTTATGGTTCATGAGCGAGGAATTGAAGTTAGTCAACGAAGCATCAGAGCCATTAAGACTACAGAGCCACCAAGCAACAAGACAGAGTTACAGTCATTGATCGACAAGATTAATTTTGTAAGGAGATTTATATCAAATTTGTCAGGGAGAATTCAATCTTTTACCCCGTTGTTAAAATTGAAAGCCGATCAAGAGTTCGTGTGGGGGCCAGATCAGCAGAAGGCATTCGATGGAATTAAGAGTTATTTGAGTTCCCCACCTGTTTTGATTCCGCCGCAGAAAGGAGTGCCGTTTAAATTATACTTATCAGCCGATGAGAAATCCATCGGGTCTGTTTTGATTCAAGAGTTCGAAGGCAAGGAGCGGGTCGTGTTCTATCTAAGCAGAAGACTTTTGGATGCTGAAACTAGATATCCTGTGGTGGAGAAATTATGCCTTTGTCTATATTTCTCATGCACAAAGTTAAGGCATTATATCCTATCGGCTGAATGCACGGTGGTTTGCAAGGCCGATGTGGTAAAATACATGTTGTCGGCTCCAGTTTTAAAAGGGCGAGTTGGTAAATGGATCTTCGCCTTGACCGAATTTGACTTGAAATACGAATCGGCTAAAGCGATCAAGGGACAAGCGGTGGCCGATTTCATTGTGCAACACAGAGGGGATTATCAGAATTATGTGAAGCCGATCCCATGGACTTTGTTTTTTGATGGATCGGTTTGCAAGCATGGATCTGGTATCGAACTGGTCATTGTATCGTCTCGGGGGGCAAGTTTCGAGTTTGCTTTTACAATTAAACCTTATCGGACCAATAATCAGGCGGAATACGAGGTGGTATTAAAAGGACTTCAGCTTTTAAAGGAGATCGGAGCCGATCTCATAGAGATAGTTGGTGATTTTTTGTTGGTGATCAAGCAGTTGTTTGGGGAATATGAGTGCAGAAATGATGTTTTGAGATCGTATTATGAGGAGTGTACAAATTTATTAAAGGATTTCAAGATGGTATCAGTGGATCATATCCCTAGAGAACAGAATTTAGAAGTCAATGATCTTGCGCAAATTACTTCAGGTTATCGGCTGAATAAACAAGTTATTAATGATAGTACTTTATTTCTAGGGGTTTTGCATGTTTTTCTCTCGTTATGCGTAGTCGACGACAACGGAATTTCTTTCGAACGTCGGATTTCGAAGATTTGAAGTCGAAGACCTGAGGCAAGTCACTGCTTGATCATATTGCTCCCAGTTTACAAAATATTATTGTTTGCCAAACTGCATTTTAGTGCACACATTAAATTAAATCGGCCTCGATTCACGTGACGAATCGACGGACCTACCTAGTAGTTGCAATATCCTGTAGGCTTGAAAAATCCTATTCCTTGTCGCTTCACCTCAGTGTTACCTCGACATCCGTGCTCTATGAGCATGGGTATCAACGGTTTCACCCAAATCGCATGTGTTGTCGAAATGGAAAAACCTAGGGTTATAAAACCTTTTCAACCCAACACACGGTGTCGGTATGTTTGCAAAAGAAGAAATGGTTTGCAAAAACCCGCGATGCAAAGTGATCATCTAGGTGGAGATATTTTGTATTCGCATATAAAGACCGATTCCTTGGGGAATTACACTAACCATAGTACAGTGAGACCACATGGGTGGAATGGGACATCCCTAGCCAAGTAATTAGTAGACCCATGGTTGGCTTGGTTGTCTTTGGATGTGAAATCGCTGGGGTGGCAATATGAAGATGCACCCACGGGATCCTGAGTACGAGTAGTCTGGGACTCGCCCGGTACTTGGTCTGGGACCCGTCCAGTTGGCATCAAGCAATCCTGGAGACACTTCAGAAAAGCCTTGTCGCGAACCTCCCCCGCTTGGCTAGTGAGGGAGTAAGCTCGCGCCGTGTGGAGAAAGCGTACACCTCTGTAGAGAATTGAACTGTTCGAACAACTGTGCCCACGGTCATGGGCGATGTAAAGTGATTCCTCTAGCATAGATTTGTTTTTTATAAAATGTTTGCAAAGCGTGTTTGTGGTTGGGAACCATTACCAGAATCGGCTAGGTCAGCTAATGGATGACCATTACGTGGTCTAAAACGGTCTTGTGTGGATCGGGATGTCGAATGGCATCATAGATTAGGTTTCCCGAGTGAAAGCAATGTGATGGAGATATGATAGCTCTGGGAGCTAAAGTTGAGATGGATGAGGTCCTGGAAAGGACGAAAGTGAAAAGAAAATAATAGAGAAAAAATGAGATGACGTCCTGGAAAGGACGAAAGTGCAAATAAACTAATAGATGAGGGGAGTATGGAAAGCTGCCTGAGGGCAGACTCCCTTGAGCCGGTGTCGTGGTCAGACAGCCGGTATGATATTAGATTTGACTAGAAAACTTTAATCAACTAAAATTTATTTCGTCCGCTTGATTTGTTGCAAAGCAATTCACGGACAGAATCGAGGTGAGAATCTCTTTCCAGTTACACCTGAGACAACCCACACTTAGGGTTTTGGAAAATGTTTCTAAATAAAATATTTGCGAAATAAACCCCAGCTTTCCTTGGTGGCCTGCATATTCACACTTTTCCCATGACTTGCTGAGTACGTATGCACTCAATCTATTATCTTTTTCCCTCCTTCAGGAAGAGTGAAGTTGAAGCGGAAGACTTAGGTTTCTTTCCTAATCCTAAGCTGTTGCTTGTGGATTGAGTTCTCGCTGCACTATTGATCCGTTGCTATTGTTCTATTTGAAGGTTGCTGCTCAGGGCTTGTCCAAAGTTGCAACTTATAAAGGTATGATATAAATATATTCTATTTCTAGCTGCTATGGTACATCTCCGTTGACCGCGGGTACCAGCAAGGTTTCTTGGGACTGATCCCGGTAACGCGGTTCCATGGGAGTTGGTTCACATCAATCTCTTGCGGCGCTTCCTCTCTGGTGTCATTGTATATGGTACCAGGGCGGGGGCGTTACACCGAGGAACTTGTAATGTTGTTTTTCTCTATCCGTTGGAATTTTTGTTGCTATAGCTTCTTTGTTTGTTTCGGTAGGGATGGTTTCATTAGATCCTTGACTAAATAGTGATTTTAATGTTGGGTAGTATGCGTGTCAATGTAGTAGATATGGCATACCCCACGTGCATGGACAAAGGTCACTAGGAATACCGCATACCTAATAAGATACGGAAGGTGAAGGCCGAATATGGATAGGGTCTTGTACAGAGAAGGAAACATACTAAGGATAATGGAAGACTTGGGTACGACAAGGTTAACTCTGTTTCTATCCTATTTTGGAGTCTCCGAGTGCTACTTGGAGAAGGGGTCACCTACCGATATAAATACAAGGCCTGCCTGGAAGGGAGGGGATCGAATCTTAAGTCTATAAAGCCAGATACACCAAGCCAGAGCCAATGATAAGCCTTTCCGCCGATCATCGACTACTCATCCCGCCGAGTTCCTTCAACGGATTAGGGTAGATAGCATATACATACATCCTTGTACTTGGTGATTGTTAGCCACATGGGTATGTATTGGAGTAATTCAGATGAGAAAATGCTGTTAAAGACAGCTTCGGATAACAACGTTAGGATCGGAGCGCTTGTCACAGCCTTAAGATTAACGCGTTTTAGTAAAATCTAATGGTGGAGGAGAGGGTCTGGTAAATGGGCTCGCGTTGGACGTTCAACGTGGAGCCATTTCCAAGGAAAATAAAAGCCTAAATTGTTTGTCATTGAGAGGCCAGCCCATTTACACATTCCAGCCCGTTAGGCCTAGATTAATGACTAGTGTTTGTACTCATGTATCTATATCTATAATACTTAAAAAGATCCTTATGGTGACGGTGATTCTCTCTCCAAGAGCTTAGATTCTTCTCTTACTCCTCTACTTTAGATCCAGCGGCTAAGATTGCTCCCACTCTCCTCTGTTGAATCGTTTGCACATCTAAGCTAATTTTGAAATTGCTACCGCATCAGCCGAATCTGGACTCCGCTGCCAAGCCCAGAAATTTAGCCAATTTCTAGACTATTTTGTGTATTAAAATCCATGTCCAAGAATCAAGCCAGAGTACACAAAATGACAAATCGATAAACAGATCCAAACATAAACAAAGTGTAAATACTTACAAAAAAGGCACTTAGTCCTCACACGGAAGAAAACAATAGCGAAAAGGTGAAACTAGCGTGACTTCAGCTCCACACCACAGGCAAGCTCAACTGGAGTATAAGCCAAGGTCTTCAAAACTCAACTTCGACACAAACGGTCTTCACTTTTGAAAAGGGGGACGTAGAAAGACTGAGTACCACCCACCGTACTCAACAAGCCACACTAATGATGCATTTGTGCATGGGGTTTCAAAGGGAGGTTGGTGGCTCATTTGCGTAAAGACAATTGTAAACAGTGGTAGTTATAAAATAAGTAAAACAATTGTTATATTAATCGGTATTAACCCATCACTGAACAACGCTACACCACGTTGATCAGGCCCAAACCATCCACCTGAACTATACCGTTCCATTAAGTCAAGTTAATTAAGTAAGGGTGAAACTAATCATGGTGAGTCTTGACCAATCGCCCATAACCGTGGGCACGACTATTCGAATAGATTTACTCTAGCTAGAGATGTACATCTTTACCCACAAGACACAGCCCCGCACGTGTCTCCACGTGCCCATAACCCACGGTGAAGGGGCTGTGACAGGACCATTCACGCAACCTCTCCCTAACCATCCACACCACGCTAAGGTTGCACCTGCGACAGGACCCCATATCGGCCAGGCTACCCCCTTGCGCCACAATTGATCCGGAAGCCGATCAACCCGACCCCCAAGCCAATCTAACTCCATCACGCCCATCCTCACCAAACAGTGCCTGGAGAGAGAAGAGTTACACTACAAGCCCAGCTGTTGCCCACGCTGGCTTGTGGTTGTACGGAAATCTGCTCAAGGGGTTCCTGTGAACCGGTCCTTAACTACCATGGGTGTGACCAGCAAAACCATGCACCCATAGCCCACCATTAGGTCAAATTTTAGTTGATTAGTTATGACCAATTACCATGGTCAAACATCTCGAGCACGCAGCTCAACAGGTTACCAATATAGAAATAATGTGATTATCCCATCAGTGATCTAGTGGTACTAAGCATGGCTAAGCAGGTCCTATCTCTAGCCAAGTCATCCAATGAGACATAAGCTAGTTAGATAATCACCCAAAGTTATCAAGGAATGGATAACAAATAAACAGGGTCTCAAGCAAGCGGATAGATTGTCCCCTATTCCATGTAATTGGTAAAACATGCAATTTATTTATAAATCGTAAAATGTTTCATAAAGCAGGTTCAATATGCTCAAGGATGAATGTGTAACTTGCCTTGCTTCTTTAAATAATCTTCTGAGCGAAATCCGTGAAGTCGCGATCCTTCGAAACTTCGGATTCCTAAGCGCTGGCACGCAAAATGAGAAAAAACTCTAATAAAAACCATGTAAATAGTATACGAAAAGTAAACAAACATGTAGAGCTCAATTTTAGATGAATTTTGAGAGTTGAATGGCTCAATTTAGAGTTCGTATGAATTAGTTATGAATTTTAGAAGCTTTGAGCCATTTAAATCAATTTATGGAATTAAATACGATTTATGACGCAATTACTATTTATTTTTTAACTGAAAATCAAGGATTATGATGTCCGCCCTCAGAAGCAAGAGGGCCGAGCCAATGACATGTAGGCCCCGCATTTCAGCGAGAGGGAGGAGCCGATCCACGGTGGATGCGGTCCACGCGCAGCCTGGGCGCGGGCGCGGGCGCACCACGTGGCAGCCAACGCGGCAGCGGCATGGGCAACCACGGGGATGGGCCACGTGGACGGTTCGAATCACCCCAAAGGGGATCAGACGGCCACGGGCGAAGGGAGCCGGCCTCACCGGCCGACCGCCCGGGAGGCGCGCGGCATGCGGCTTGAAGGTTGCCGCCGACGGCCATCCAGCACGGCGGCAAGCGCGAAAGGCAGCAGAGGAGAGGGGAAGGAGAGGGGGAGGCTCACCGAGTGCCTATTGGCGGAGGAGGCGGCGCGGGAAGCTCGGTGGCTTCGGGGTCGCGGTGAAGCAGCCGCTCCGGCGAGCTTCGGCCCTGGGGAGGTGGTGGCCGGGGCTCCTGGAGGGCTGGCGAGGCTGGTGCAGGGAGCGGCGAAAACCGGCGCGGCAGGGGATCGCGGCGAGCAGCGGCTGGAGCGCGCGGGGCGGTGGAGCTCTTGGGCGCGCGGCGAGGGACGGCCTCCGGTCAGTCCTGGTGGCAAGGAGGCGGCGGCCGAGGACCTACCCGATGTGGTGAAGCTGGCAGGGCCAACGGCGTAGCACGGCGCGACCAATCACGACGGCAAACGCCGGCCGGAGGTGGGGAATGGCGGAGGCGTGAGGCGTTCGCGACGGAGGGCGACCTAGAGGGCCTGAGAGAGTTTGGGAAACGAGTGGAAAAGGAGAGGGAGGCAGCGGGGTTCCCTTTATGGCCTTGGAAGGCGTGCTCGAGGCCGGAGTGAGGCGGATTTTGGGGAAGAAGGGGCACCGGCCACGGCGGCGTCGTGGGGGCGTGGTGCTCCATCCTACGCCGGGCTTTGCGGGAAGGAGTGGGGGAGAGGGCGCAGAATGGGCGGCGACTGCATCCCCACGGTTGACCTGCGTGGGCGGAAGCACAGGTGCACGGGGTTGCGGGATCGACGGCGAGCGCAGCGACGTGGGCGTCGTGGCTGGCTCGGCCGGGGGTAGGAGATGGGCCTGACAGGTAGGCCCCGATCCCACCTGTCGGCGAGAAACGGAGGGTGTCCGAGCTGGAGGACGCGAAAGGGCTATGGGGCTGCTGGGCTGGCGAGCTGGGCGGCGCGAGGGAAGACAGGCCGGCGGACAGGCGCACGGGGGCGGGCAGGCTGGCGCGGATGGGCCTCTGGGGTGGGCCGACTGGCTGGGCCATAAAGGAGAAAGAGAAGGAGCGGGGAGACAGGCCGGGAGGACGGCCTGAGACAAGGATGGACCGGAAGCGGTCTGGAGCAAGGGAAGGGATTTTAATTTGATTTCTCCATTTAAATATTTACTGAAATGCATTTTGTGCTATTAAAATTAGGGTTTGTGCTCTGAAAATTCTAAAAAGTATTTTTAGGGCATGGAGAAATTAATAAAAATTCCCCATGCATGATTTATCACAGAAAATGTTATTTCTCGTATTATTCCACTTGTTAATTGCGTTGCAATTTAATGTAATTTGTAGGAATCTATTATTAAATATTTTTTTTAAATCCAAATCAGGGCGTGACATCCGCCCCCGCCGTGCTCCCAACTCTTGACTCCACCCTCGCCGCACTCCCACAAGCCGCCGGCGCCGATCCAAGCAAAGCGTCGGTCGTCGCCCAGGAATATCCCTATCACGTCTCCGCCCTCGACGTCCGCCCGTCGTCCACCGCGCGCCCATGAATCGCCGCCCGACGTCCACGACCACACCGACGCCGTCGTCCACTTCCACCACATCGCCTGGCGATCCCTTGCAATCACGCCTCCGGCCGTCACGTCCACCGTGCCCTCGCCTCCCCCTTCCCCTTTGCCCATCACTTCTCTCCGCCCTCTCCCATCACCGTGTGCCCCTTCCTCCTGCTTGCCGGCATTGGTGGAGCTTTTGTGCTCCGGCCGTCTGGCCTGGTGGCCCGATCCGCACCTTGGTGCAGGCCGGTGCCGGCGGCCAACGCCCGGGGACCGCCCCACTTGGCCACGCCTCGCCCGCTCGCCACCTCCCCCTGGCTGGCTAGCCTCTCTAGGCTCTGGATCTGTGCCGCCTGCCGGATTTGCCGGTGTCGGGTCAGTCGGGACTTGGGATAGGGGGCTGCTGCGCTGTAGCTGCCGTATCGCCGCCTCAGCCCTCATTGTTGCATGAGCCTCCGCCTGGAGTCCTCGAAGCCAAGATGTTGTCTGCCTCTCGCCATCTAACGCTCGCAGTCATAGCGGGGAGGCCACTGTCCTGCACTGCCTCTGCGTTCACCACATTTCTCTACGGCAACGCGTGAGGCTACATCGACATTTACGGCCTCAGCAAGTGGCGGTTTCTTCGGAGCTGGACTTGGTGGAATCTTTCATAATTTTGTGTTTCATTGTTTAGGTGGGTTTCTGATATGAGATGCTTTGATCATGCAGAATTGGTTGATCAAGAGCACGAGTCAGGATTAATGGCTGCCAAATGACGAGGTAATCTGTGTGCGTGATTCATGTGGCTGCTGGTTGCTCTCTATCTATTCAATATGGCTTTGGTATACATGCTTCGTTCCCAGAAATTTTAGCGCTCAATTTGTCAAGCTAGGTTGGGAGTCTTTTTATTCTTTGACCTTTTCAATGTTTTATTCGTTGTTTTTAAGATTGTCTCCGACGATAAGAGCATCTATTGAATGTGCCGTGGAGTTGATGGTTTAACTTTGACTAAATTTTTAGGAAGTTTACCAAAATGGACTGATTTGATGCAAGCATGCAGCTATTAATTGATCCTGTCTTTTTTCTAGAGCCTCGTAGCATGTCCAGATTCCAGGGCCACGGAACTTAGCATGACACTACATGAGCAAAAAGGAAAAAATGCAAGATGATTAAATGATATAGTATGCTTTTTTTGGCTGTGTCTTTGTATGAATATTTCTTCTTTGTCCATTTGGTAATGAAAATAGATCTTCTTTATACACCACCTCACACGCTCTCGATATGTATTTGGATTTACGTTAGGTTACGTTTCTATGGAAAAGAATTAAATGCATATTTGGTCATTTAGTATTGTTAGTGTCAATATCTCAAGCAGCATGGGCGAGAGTACAAACACCATTTCCCTCACCTCTTACAGGTAATCTTTCTACTCCCTGGCTCTCTGCACTCTATTCCCTTCGTTTTGGTTTGCTCTGCTCACTCAACTTGCACGTGCACATTGGCTAACCCAAGTTCGGCAACTGGTGGGGTGCCGCATAGTCAGTACAGTCTCCATGGAGACCCTAATGACCCACATGATGGCAATGGCTGGCAAAGTGTTTAATCTAGCATGCGATTCACAACCAGTATATTGCTAACTGTCGGTTTTGTCATTTGTGGGTCAAGAAGAATAGTTTATGGTTTTCATTCCACTATCAATATAGAAATGGCAAAGGAATATCCAAGCATGGTAAGAGCAGATTGACTGAACTCGACCTTTTTCTGAAGTTCTCATTTAAATATCTCACTTCGTTTTTCGGTTGTCGTCATATACATCCATATTGCAAGCTTGGTGAATGTTCATTTCAAGCATTGCACTCTTCTTTTTTTGAGAGAGAGCATTACTCTTTCTGTATGATTATATGAATCGTGCTACTCCAAGGGCTCTAAATTGATAAAAAAAAAGCACAACCATCCACTTCTTCAGAATAGAACAAGCCAACTTAGGGAGTCCAGTCCATGACTCCATGTAGACACTACTGTAACTTTTCTTATGAATACAGTACTGTAGTTTATTTTTTATGGATAGACTACTACAGCTAATAACCTAATAAAAGTTTTAGTTTCTTTTATTGTGTATCTCTTGGTGCCTTTTTATAGGTGAGGTCTAGGTGCACACGTATGTATATACCTCTGTCTTCTCATTTATACTCTGTTATCCTTTCACTATTTTTTCTTATGAAAAACAGAAAATATGAATTTATCATTGCAGTTATTAGATTGGGAAACTAAACTTAAAATCCTTTTAATATGTTTCTTATGTTAGTCCCAACTTCATCCAGTTCTACAGTTGAACAAATATTTAGTTTACACTTGCATCCTAACATTTCTTCTTTTTTTCTGAAATGGTAGTAACAGAATTAAGTATAGTTAACCTGTAAGTATAGTTAACCTGATGCGCAGATTGGATTGACTAAACTTATGAAACCTGGTTTTTTTAAGTAATATGAAACCTGAAGTTGCACTGAATGAACTGATCTGACCATTGATTAGGGTATGTGTACATAGAAAGTGGACCTAATAGAGTTCATAAGGTGGGATTAAGTGCAACTGGTATTTGGCTTTAAATATAGACACAATCTTATGTGATTACCATATATCCGTATGGGCATTGTTTCTCTCCCCCAATTGTGTGAAGAAGTTATGCTTATTTATTAAGTATTGTGGTAATCAAGTTTAATCATTCTCTCATAATTCAAATTTTCTATGTTCTGTGCACATAGCCGGCTAGCAGAATCGTTATCAAGGTAAAGTAATTTTTGCAAATGCAGGTTTTAATGTTGTACTGTAATTGTCGCAGTAGAATGGGAAATACATGTGTCTGCTATAGAAAATCTTGGGACTATTATTTTATTTCACTTGTTCAAGTGCAGGATGTAGATATGCAATGAATATAAACCATCTTGCTTGTGAGCCCACCTTAAGTACGTTGCCTTTCCTTAACAGAATTGAGTTGAGGCATATAGAATTTTATTCCAAGACCAACATCTAAGAAGAGAATCTTAACACCAATTGTAAATAATTGCTAATTTTTTATCTGAGAAAATGCAAATGTAATTTTTCATTGGATCAAAGCAAACCATGCTTATCACTTGCAGTTATCTGGAAATTACATGGTTGAGTAACGGAGGATAATGGAGGATCCCATAATTGTACTGGTCCTGTATAGACGATTAACTTAAAGTGTTCCACTACTAAATAAACCAATATTTCTGTTTTTGTTGTAGTTCCTTCCTACTGAAAGACGTCGTAGCTTCTTGGCAAGCTGAGCAGCAATGGGAAGGAAGCTGTTCTAATCAATTAATTAATCTCCTGATTTAATAATGGTTTATAGGTAAGCAACAAACAATCATAAGTTCGTGACCTAACTAGCTTCCAAGTTTAGAGTTCAGACAGGTAATAATAGACTTACACGCTGTTCGCAAGAGCTTATATGGTTGGCTTATTTTCTTATTTCTCGTGAGCATACTTCTCGCACTGCTAAACGATGTATTTTTTGTAAAAATTTTCTATATGAAAGTATCTCTAAAAAATCAAATAGATCTATTTTTTAGGTTTTTAATAGTTAATACTTAATTAATCACGTGCTAATGATATTTTTTGTTTTATGTGCAACTTATAAACTAGAAAAATAAACCAACTCAAACATCACCTTAAAGATCCCATCTTACTAAAGGATGGCACAGCCTCCAAGACAGATGAGCACGAAAGGGAAGGTAGGTAATTTGGCAACCATTGGAGCAAGTTATGGTCGATTACTTTATCTTCTGATTTAATAAGATTTTGCAGGCAAGCAACCATAATCGCCTAACCAGCTTCCCAGTTCAGCCTTTCAAAACCAAATTGTATCTTCTTCTGTGTACTACCGTTGAGCTTTAGATTTGATGTATGGTGGATAAAATTGAGAATCACCTTTTAATTTTTTAGGTAATTATTTTGTATTGATATATGTGTGCCTGGCTGAAGTGGTCTGAAGTACATCTAGCTCTTACCGTGCACATGCTCTTCTTAAGTTTTAGTGAAGAATATGTTGCCAAATTTGTTCTCTATTTTAGTACGCATGTATTTTATTATAGAGGGATTATAAGAGAATGTATAGACTTTCAAATTCTGGTATCTGTTGATGACCCTAAAATAATCGTGTGTAATTTTATTCTATCAGTATTACAAATTGTTGTCATTTCTGCTACTAATATTTGAAAATCATATAAATAAGAAATAACTATATTTTGTGCTAAAATAATGTTTTCCATTCGTTAGAACGTTTTCTTAATAATTATTTAACATCATTTTACCTAGCAAGATTTGAAATTGATGCAAATATTTTCTCTGTTACAATGCATGCACACCCAACTAGTCCAATATATTCCAATTCCGTCCGCCTAAGGGGAGAATTTGTTACCATCCCCACTCTGGCGGCCATGTCTTGCGGTGCCAGGTGATTCATCCGGATCTTCCTCCATAGAATTTACTCTCCAAGGGTTTAGCCGTCGTCCATCCAGGTGCTCGGGTTTTCCTTCAATCCGTGAACTCCTCGGATTGCTGTGTCTGCGTCGGGGTCGGAGTCGGAGAGGAGGCCGGCCTGGCCTATATAGTTCGGTTCGGGACAGGAGACGGTGACGAGTCCAACAATTTCGTGGTTGCGGGATGGGGAGAAGGGCGCCCCCTTCCGCTCCGGCGGCCGCGGCGGCGCTGGCGAGAGGCGGACGGAAGCGCAAAGGTCCCTCCATTCCCCAGCTCACCGCCTACAAGCGCCGCCTGGTGACCCCTTCTCCGGCGGCGCAGGTAAGCGGCTGGGCGTCTCTCCCTGTCAATATAACCCACCTCGTCGGCAGCCAAGTGCTCGTCGGCGACGTGGTGGACTACATTGCCTTCCGCGCCGTCTGCTCCGGCTGGCGCGCGTGCACGCCATCCCCGCGCGACCCCACCCTGCGCCCCTGCGGTACTACCGGCTCCGCCCGCGTGCGTGGGTCACGCTGTGCGACGGCGATGCCGTCCGCCCCGACGACGCCTGCGAGATCACCTTCTTCCAGACCCGCACCGCCAGGACCCTCCGCTCGCCTCCCGGAGCTCCGTGGCCACAGGATCGTGGGCCTTCACTGACGCCTCATCCTCCTCCACAAGCGCACCACCGCCTCCGCTGCTCCACCCTTCACCTGTGTCGCCATCGACCTCCCCCCGCCCCCGTGTTCACACAGTGGTGAAGAACGGCAACTCCCTGCTCTACATGAGCGCTGCCTTCTGCGCCAGTGCCACGTCTCCGATGACCTCCATTGCCGTCGTCGTCTGGTTCCCTTACACGCCTGGAGTGCTCAGCTGTGAGCCTGGCCGCCAGGTCATCCACAAAGAGACATGAGCTCTGGAACACATTGCCCTTCAAAGGTCGCCTAACTATGGCTTCAGGCGATCGACAAGGACAGATTGTGCAAGTCTAAGTCCCTCCAAACTAGCAGGTGGACTTGGGCTGTGCCGGCTGGCACAGCACGGTCCATCGTGTTCTCATGCCAAAACGGGCCTGCCGTGCCGCACGGCTCCATGAGGACCGTATGGCCCAAGCACGGCCCAATGGCCTGACGGGATCCTTCTCAGCCAGCCGCACTAGCATGGCCCCGCCATAGGGCGTGGGCGTGCGTATCTGTAAGTCACAGAGCATGTCCGTCGCCGTTCATCGTCTTCCACTCGCGCTATCGCCATCATCGGCGAAAACACCATCGTTTGGCCCCGCGCCCCTTTGTGAGCCGTCCGTCGCCACAGGTCCTGTTAACCCGCCTCGCCACGACACCACCTAAGTCTCCTGGCCGCCAGCAGAGACGCACAGCTGACGTACAAAACCCATGCCCTGCCCCCGCCATTGCTGGCCACCCATGGCCATGTGACAATCGACCTCGACCGAGCGTGCGCCTTGGCGCCTCGGAGACCCCACAAAAA
Source organism: Oryza meyeriana var. granulata (assembly GCA_003991445.1). Taxonomy (NCBI): domain Eukaryota; kingdom Viridiplantae; phylum Streptophyta; class Magnoliopsida; order Poales; family Poaceae; genus Oryza; species Oryza meyeriana. Next base: position 30,887 of record RYFJ01003224.1, read on the forward strand.
AAAGAAAGCAAATCAAGCCGTCCTCAATTTGTAGAAAGAAGTTCCGGGGCAAGGAACAAGCCTCCTCCTTAGGAAGCAGATTAAATTAGAACCTGGATGCAGAGCTTACCCACTACCTCAACACCAATCACACTAAACTGATCGAACGCTTGATGGCGACAATGTCAATCTCCTAGGGTGGTGGAAAGAGAAAAGAACAGACTCTTCTAGTGTTGGCTTACTTCGCATGTGATGTTCTATTGGTTCCTGCATCCTCTGTATCTTCAGAGCAAACATTTAGTGAGGTTGGAAGAATTATTTAAGAAAAGAGGTCTTGCCTTGCACCGGAGACCGTTGAGACAATTTTTTGCCTTAAAGACTAGATGGAGGCGGATGAACGAACGCAGCATCGACTACAGGATCAAAGATTGCCGATGCAATGGCTATGCATTGGTGGAATTTGGTATCTGCCAATCAAAACTAATAATGTAATGTTACAGTTGTACTCTTTTTCTTACCGGGGTAACCCTATATTAGGGCGTAAGATTTTAGCGACGCAACAACTTTGTATCCCTATTATTAATAAATTGTTTTTCCCCTAATTTTTGTCTCAAGAACTTTGCTTGCACTGTTTCAATTTTGCCTCTACTGTTTTAGGTTTGCCTCCTTAATTTCGTTTTTCCCTCCCAAAGTTCAGATCCCGCTCCCACTATTCAATTTGGCTGTGCCTGTATCTCTATGCTCTTGCCTCTGTGGTCTGTTAGATGTCAAATGGGCCGTGCCCCTCGGGCGCCCGGGCACGGTGCTACAGTAACCGTGCCCGGCCGGCCCGGCACGGTTGCCGTGGGCCGGCCGGCACGGCCCGAGTAGCGTGCCGTGCCTGGGCGCGGTGCGACGGCGGCCCGCACGGCACGGCGGGCCGCACGGTACACGCCCGTGGACTGTAGCGGGCCGCACGGGCACGGCACGGGCACAGGGCACGGCACGGCACGGGGCGCGAACGGCACGGACGCACGGGCACGGCCACGGCACGGCCCCCGCGGAGCCGGCGGCAGGACCGCGCCGCCGTGGCAGGCGTCTGCGCCGCGGAGCCGAGGCAGGCGTCGGCGGCCGAGGCCGGGCAGGCGCCCGGTAGGAGGCGCGGCGGAGGGCGTCCGGCGGAGAGCGCATGCAGCCGGAGGAGGCGGTGCGGAGAGGACGCCGGGAGAGCGCGAGCCGAGGGGCGAGGCCGGGAGAGGCCGAGGCCGAGCGGCGGGAGGAGACGGAGCAGAGAGCGAGAGAGCGGAGGCGGGGAGGAGGCGAGGAAGAGGAGAGCGAGGAGGAAGGAGAGCGGGAGAGAGGCGGGAGGACCGGAGGGGCGGAGGAGCGAGGGGAGGAGCCGGAGAGGGAGGCGAGGAGGCGGAGAGAGGAGCCGAGGAGGAGGCGGGAGGAGGCGGAGAGGAGAGGGCGAGGAAGGCGAGGAGGAGAGGGGAGGCGAGCGGAGGAGCCGAGGAGGCGGGCGGGAGGAGGCGGAGGCGAGGAGGAGGAGACCGAGAGCTGGGAGGCGCAGGCCGGCGAGGAGCGTGGTCAGGGTACGGAGGCAGAAGACCGCCGAAGTCAAGAGCGTAGATCACGCAAAAAGAGAAAAGATAGAATCGGAAAAAGAGGAGGCCGGGAGGAGGTCGAAAAGGCGCCTGCCACACTGGGTACGTGCAACAAATGTAGGAAGAGAGGCAGTGCGACCGTGCACCGAAAACATCTGCCCGTTGCTGATGACCGTTGCTACCAGTGTTCACCGCCATATGGCCAAACAGTCAAAAATTTTTCACGCCCTGTCCCAACGGTCCGAAAAAAAAGCGGCTAGATTTTTGCAATCTAGCCGTTGCATGAAACAAAAAAAATCCGAAAAAATATCAAAAAAATCCGAAAAACTTGTGAAATTTTTTCCTATTAAACTAGGAACCCCACCACTTTTGCCTCATCCAAAACCTTCAATTCTCTCCTCTTTGCTCAGAGTATTCTCCTCTAAGCTTTTGCCTCTTTGCTCAAAAATTTTTGTTTTAGACAAATTTTAATCTAATCAAAAATTTCCCACATTCTTCATATAATACGCTGCAGCCTCCGTGCTCCTGCAAGGTAAAAAGATCTTAAATTTTCTTCTTTGTCGTTCGTACATTTTTTAATACTAAATTTCTTCTTCATCTATTATATATTGCAGATGGATCCGAACTACCCGAGTTCGTTCAAACTGAGCGACTCGACCGAGCTATCTTGTCAATGTCGCAACGAGACAACTCCCAGTCGCTCCTACACCGCAAGAACATACGGAGAAAATACATGCGCTTCACAAGGATCCGAACTGCGAGCGGGAGCTTAGTCAACGCAACCGGCTCAAAGAGATCACAAGAACTTCCTCCCGCCTGCAACATTTTATGAGATCAAGCGAGACCGCCGGGATGGAAGGGAGGTAACTTACGCGAAATGTAAAATTTGTAAAACTAAACTCTCTGGAAAATCTTCTTTCTGGTGAACAGGCATTTAAGGCGGCATGCTGGGCGTGCCCGAAGAAGCAGGTACCAGCTAAGACAGCAGCAACTGGTACTCATCCGGACGGAAAACGGTACGGTACGTTCATGGAGTATGATGCTCAGCTAGCACGAATTCCCTTATCCGTTTAATTGCTCGACAGGATCTACCCCCTAAATTTTGGTGAGTCCCTGCATTTGAGACTTACATTTAAAACTGCTCATGAATCCTAGGTTCAAGCTGTTAGTAGACAAACTACAACCGGACTTGGTGAATGTTTACAACCAAGCCGGGATAATATTAAACAATTATTTGCTACTTGCACATTTTCTATTAGTATCACATCTGATTTTGGAGGTGTATGGCTAAGGAAGACTATATTAGTGTAGTTGCTCATTATGTTGATGATGAATGGGAACTACAAAAAAGAAATAGCTTTAAAATTAATTGATGTTTCACATAATGCAGAAAATATTGCTGAACGATTTCTAGAGTTTGTGAGATTTTGCATCACAAATAAAATATTTGCAGTAACTCTAGATAATGCAGCTGCAAATTCCAGAGCAATGGAAATTTTGCAGCCTTTATTCAATGTTTATGCTGAACATTTCTTTTACATCAACGTTGTTAGTGCTTGCCATATTATTAATCTTATAGTTAATCTGTTTTAAAAAGAGAACTGTATATCTGATTCTATCCGTGAAGCCCATAACATGGCTGAATGGTTCTAATCCTCGACTTGCACCTTCAAGCGATTCTGCATCGCTGGATCGGAACAAGCAACCACGCAATTCCAAACGGAACATATGCGACATCGTGGAACTCGACTATTTAATGTTGAAACATGTCTTGCCTTACAAAGATATGCTAACTGTTTTTCTTGCAGTCCAAGAATGTTTGTTACCAGTGACGGGCAACCGCTACTGACAGAACAGTCTTGGCATGTTGTAGAAAGGTTTTATTACTTTCTTGAAACATTTTATGATGCAACTGTTACTTTGTCTGGTGTTTACTATCCAACTGCTAATTTAATTTTGCATAAAATTTTTGAGATTGCCACTTTATTAAAAGAATATGAAGATGACCAACTATTAGGATTTGCAGTATATAACATGAAACAAAAATATCTTAAATACTGGAGGAACATTCCATACTTGTATGCTTTTGCATTTATTCTTGATCCTAGGGGTAAAATACGGGGGTTTTCTAATATTTTAAATCTTATTGGGGATACAATGAATATTGATTACACTAACTACTATTCTGATTGTAAGACAAAATTGTATGAAGTATTTCGAAAGTATGAAACTAAGTTTCAGGGAGTTCGCGTGCAAAGAGCCCCACCCGTCCCTGTCCCAGGTAAGAAGAAATTGCAGTGGGGCCGAATTTGGGGTGGTTCCTCTTCTTCTTCGAGCACCGGTGGTGGAAGTTCGGCCGCAGCAAGTCCTGCATACGCTTCACTTGAAGCTCTTGAGCTGTCCACCTACTTGGACAGCGACTCGATCAACCAGGAAGATCTCAACGTTCTTCAATGGTGGAATGATCACAAGACCCAATACCCCGTGCTCTCAAAGCTAGCACGGGATGTGTTCACGGTGCCTGTGTCTACGGTATCATCCGAATCGGCCTTCAGTCTTTGCGGAAGAATTATTGAGGAGAGAAGAAGAAATCTACGCAGTGAGGTGGTAGAAATGCTACTTGCGGTTAAGGACTGGGAGCTAGCTAAGGAACGTGCCCAACACACCACGGAGAACCAAGATTTGGCTGAGCAGTTCGAAAATCTTTACCTACAAAATGAGGAACTAGAGTAATCTTTTCTATTTTTAAGTATTGACCTTTAGCTGTACTCTTTTTTCTTTGTCATGGTTTTCTCAAAATTGAGTTTTTACATGACAGGGTTTTTAATGAGGCAGCTGTGTAATATCAAAATCAATAAAGGTCATTGCGCAATTTTTCTCTATATCTATGTAGAAATTAAATTGCATAACTATATATGTTCTTCTATTTTGCTTGTTTAAACATATAAAAATTTCCTCCTCTAATATCATCAAAAAATACCCTCATATTTTTTTACTCATCTTACATAATGTTTTTATATTTTTTTAATATTTTTTTACCACTCCTCTAATTTTTTAAAATTTTTTAAGTCTCTTTTTTTCTTTTTTTACTCATCTCTCTCAGACTCAGTCACTCTCACTTACTAAGTGAGAGTGACTCAGTCCGGTCGGGACTCGGCGCAGGCGGGGAGGCGGCGGAGGGCGGCCTCGGGGGGCGGCGCGCAGGCGGGGAGGCGGCGGCGGAGGGCGGCGGCAGGCGGCGGAGGCCGGGGAGGCGCGCGCGGGAGGCGACGGCGGAGGGGGCGGAGGAGACCGAGGCGGCGGGACGAGGCGGAGGAGCCGAGGAGGCCGAGGCGGCGGCAGGCGGCGGAGGGGGCGGCGCGCATGCGGGGAGGCGGCGGCGGCAGGCGACGGAGGCCGGGGAGGCGCGCGCGGGAGGCGGCGGCGGAGAGGGCGGAGGAGGCCGAGGCGGCGGGACGAGGCGGAGGAGCCGAGGAGGCCGAGGCGGCGGGAGGCCGAGGCGGCGGAGGGGACGGCGCGCATGCGGGGAGGCGGCGGCGGCAGGCGACGGAGGCCGGGGAGGCACGCGCGGGAGGCGGCGGCGGAGGGGCCGGCGCGCAGGCGGGGAGGCGGCGGCGGAGGGCGGCGGCAGGCGGCGGAGGCCGGGGACGCCGGACGCGCGGCGGCAGGCGTCGGCGGACCGGGCCTGCCCGGGCACGGTGGGCTGCCGACGGGCCGTGCCGGCACGGCCCGGCCCACGACCCCGGCGTGCCGTGCCTGGGCCGGGGGGGAGACACGCGGGCCGGCACGGCATGGCCCGCTACAGGAACCGTGCCTACACGGGCCGTGCCATAGCGGGCCGTGCCGGCCCGGTCCGCCCGTTTGGCCACCTATCTGTCTGTGCCTCTCCGTGCGTGCGGGACATAAAGCAAAAAAGCAACGCAGAGGCAAAGCCCCCATGCCCAAGGACAAGAAAAGCTTTTTGTCTAGTTTTGACTAGCAAACAATCGGGCGTCTCGGCGGGCTCTCGGCGGAGCCGAGGAGGCACGGGAGGTGCGGCCGTGCGGGTGCACGAGCCGCGAGGCAGGAGGGCACTGACAGGCTCCCAGCGTGCGCGGCGCGGCGGCGGTCTGCCGGTCCGCGTCAGGCTTGGACGCCGCGGCGAAGCGGCCGCCGCCGCCGACGCCGCCGGGAGGCGCCGCGGCGATGAGGAAGACGGGGGATAGCCGGCCTCCGCGCTCCGCCGCAGCGTTGAGAGAGGAGCGGCAGCGCCGCCTCCGCCGGCGTGAGCAGCAGATCCTGCGCCGGCGACAACTCCTTGGCCCCAGCGCCGCCGCCGACGACCCCACCCCAGCGTTGACTCCTCCTGCACTGCCGCCTCCCGAGCAGCCACCCACGTCCCCTCCCTCTGCTTCTCCCCGCCGTCGTCTGGTAGGCGTCGTCCCCGGGGTCTGGAGGCCATCGTCGCCGCCATCTCCGCCGTCTCCGTCGCCTCCCCCTGTCCTCCCCCGCGCACGCTCCGTCGCATATTGACCGCCTGCGTGCGGTGGTGGCGGCCGTCGGAGCGGCGGTGGATGGGAGCTCGACGATGGAGGCGGCCGGCAGATCTGGCAGGATAGAGGGCAGGTGAGAAAGAAAGAGGAGAGGAGATTGGCAGGTGGGGCTTTTATCTAGCCGTTGGAATATGGACAGTGGGATTTGAAGAATCTAGAGTGGAAAGCAAAAATTTGGACAGCTTGTCATATAGATATTTAGAGAGCAAGATTTATTCATACTGTTGAAGATGTTCTAAGATTGCATTTGGTTATATTTGGTTTGCTACCAACGTAAAGCCAAAATATAAAATTATAGTAAAGAATGTTCTAGATTGATGCTAAATCTAGTATGGGCATTATTGTAGATTTTGATCTACTTAACTAAGTGTTTAGCCTAATAAACATGATCACTCTAATGTAAAATTGGGTACTGACTGGCATGTTATGAGGTCATGATGATGCTTGTGATCTCTGCAGAGTCCGGAGTGGATATAGAGGACAAAGTTTCTCAAACCACTCCGGTGCTTGACGTAGGTGTAAGAGTTGTAGTAGAGGTATGAACGTCACGAGCAAGGTCACCAGCTTGATCCCAAAGGGGTCATCGGTGATCAACCATGAGGTGGCATGGTTCTTCTAGACACCACCTGCATAGTCCAAAGACAGCCATACATTCTTCCTCTAGCGTCCAAAGTGATCGAGATTAGAATTTACAATTTTTTGGGAGAAGATGATCGTGAGAGAGGCGTCCCTCCTCACGGCCGCACTTCCCTATTAATATAGCGTTGAGGGAGGTAGGGGGCAATCCAAAAATTGAAAGGTTTTGGACGCTACCGATCAATGCCCATTCGTAGAAATTGATCATGATTTAATCACGCCCGGCAACTGATGAAAACATCATGCATGATCACCTCTCGGTTTCTATTCGAGAGGTACAAATTTCCCAACATTCTCTTGATCTTGAGGCTAATAAGTCAAATTTTAGTAGAATAGTCTACCAAGACAACATGTTAGGGTAGTTGTCATGCACCACCAAAACTCCTGTACCTATAGTTTACTATAGAACTTCGAAAGAACTTGTCTAATTCTAATGAGAGTTTGTTGAGCTAATGCCCCTATTTCCAGGATCACTAATTCAAAGACACTCAGTTATTCTCATGCCAACTATATGATCTTTAAATAAGTTGGGAGATAAACCTTTGGTAAGTGGATCTACGATCATTGACTTAGTGCTAATATGCTTAACTTTAATGGTTTGATTCTGGATTATATCTTTCACAACATGATACTTAATGTCGATATGTTTAGCAACACCAATCAACTTGTTGTTACTCGATTAGAATAGTACGGTCTTGTTGTCGCAGTATACCGTAAGTGGTTTTTTAATGCTATCAACCACTCTCAGTTTTGAGGTGAAGTTTTTAAGCCACACGGCATGCCCTGTAGCTTTATAACATGCCACAGATCATCGGATTGAGTGCTAACCTTGTCAGATCGATAAAGCTCCGCTGCTCAAGAAGCCTCGTCAGTGGCTAGATCTACCCTCTGTCGCAACAGTAGCCACCTCCATCGAGAACCTGCGCGACCTCCACCGCTATCACCAGCCTGCTCATTGCCGTCCCGATTCTGCTTGAAGAAGACGGCCAGCAACACTGGATCGAGGCGCCGCTGCATCCGATTGATGAGAAAGAGCGCTCGCCGAGGAGCTCACCGTCGGTAGCTGCTTGGTAGAGAGAAAGAGGGGAGAGGCGGCATAGGGTGAACGCGCTGATGAAGGTACGAGAGTGGTCACAGCTGGTGGCCGGTCCATGGTGAAAGACCTTCATCCAGTGGTTCCGGTGGAGAGGGAGAAGTGAAGGGGACAGTGGGCGTTGACACCGATGGAGGGGGAGAAGTGAAGATGGGGAGGGAAAAGTGGGTACTTTTTTATATATGTTTCTAATTTTGGGGTTGTGATTACAAAATGTTGGACTTCTCTGTGATTTAAAAAAAGACGAGAACTGAAATAGAAAATATTAAGGACTGAAGTGAAAAATTGAAGACACCATTTGAAGCCACTTGCACCGTGAAAAAGGAGCGATATATGCCTACGTGACATTTGGAACCACTTGTAAGAGAGGCTTGTATTGCAAATGACCTTAGAATCTTCTCAAAGGATAAAACTAGGCTTTGACGGACACTAGCCATGCCATCATGAGACTGTGTCTTCCTTTGCAAATGGCCTTACCATGCATTATACATCTGCTACTCAATTTCATGCTTAAGCTTGCCATCAAACACCAAAGTCAACAAAAAACCTTGTTCATTTCCCTCTAAGGAAAGGCTATATACATAATATTTTTTCTGTTACTATTGTAGTATTAGTTTATGAGACAATTGTTGCCTACTGTACAGTTCAATGCAACTACAGTTTATGTGGAATTTTAGAGGACTAGCGCCTCCATCCAAAACGATTGTCGATTTATTTAGCAGAGATTAAGGTTTAAGAAAAATTAATTGTAGTGTCCCTTATTAAATGATGTGTAGTTGGAAGTGAGAGGTTACTTAGAATAGAATGAGAAAAAAATTAAATAGAGGTGATTAATGGAACAAACACTATTTTAAAGTGACAATCTTTTTATAACAAAATTTAAATTTTAAAGTGACAATTAGAGAAGTAGCTCGGAGACCTGTAGCTCAGCACGGGTGACAGAAAGTAAAGTGGATTACGCTAATCAATCGCTGTACGACCTCAAATCCGTGTATGTGTGTCAGAAGGAAGCCATACGCCTGAGATTTCAGCAGGGAGCAGCGACAAATAATGCCAGTTCGCTGCAGCAGCGCAATCGGTGGTTTTGAATGAACACAGTGTGTGCCTCACTATACCAGCAGTTCACAGGTGTGGTGCATGCAGAGGCTGTAGCTCGATTGATCGATGGTGGTGTTGCCGTCTTTCCGACCCTTCCGTGCACCGCGGTGCGGGCAGTGCAGCGCACCGGGATGGATCATGGATAGGTGGAGCGAATTGAGAATATGTCGTGCCGCGGTCGTGGAAGCAAGCGCAACGAGGCGACTAACGAGTGGAAGACCGATGAGGCCCATGATATACTCAATCTGTGGGCTTTGCCAATTGGGCTGGACAAGGCATCTCTCTCGGCCATAATCCCCAGAGGCCCACAATAAAAAAAGTTTCAACCAAAGAAATGAATACATATGAGAAACAGACTTCCCCTTCAGAAGTACTAGATGAATACATATGACCAACTAAGATAGTAGCTTACCCAGACACTACGAGGCCCATCTCTAATCACTTCTGAACAAGAGATGAATTAACACAAGAAGCCAAAATATATAGGTAGTTCATCAAACAGATCGGCCGAAATATATAGGTTATTAAAAAGATTTGATTTTTCTTTTTCCATCCTCATGACCTTTCCATCCTTCTAATCGAACTTGAAATTAGATTTAAAGTACGACTTAGTCAAATACGCTTATTTCAAATCCAAAATCATTTTTGTCTACTTCCTTTCACATATAATACTTATTCAATCACTCTCGGACCCCATAAACACAAGATATATATCAAGTTCTGAAATGAATATTAGTTCATCGAATAGATCCGGCCGCATACGGCATTACGGCATACATTCCAAGTTCACATATCTTAGAAGCTCTAACAGCACGTAAACCACTACTGGACCATCCCACAAGAGAAAAAACGGAAATAACATGAAGGGTAAACACGCCTAGCTAGGTACGGATACTCCAATCACCATGACTGCCCTTCCAATCTTTCCAACCAGGTAAGTCCAAAAACTCCTCGATCTTCTCGGCAAAGCTAGCTAATCATAGATGGCACCCTTGTTCATGCCCACATGACGCTGAAGACACAAGAACTAGTTGTTACCAGTAGCACACACAAGAATGCAAGAAGCGAACAATATGAGCAAGACGCAAGCTTTGATTACCAGGGCGGTGCGCGCGGCCATAGCAAGGTTGGTGGCGGAGGCGACGGAGGCCACCGTCCACTCCAGCGAGGTGGGCGCCACGTTGCCGCCGTAGGTGATGTTGGCGAGGAAATAGCTGGTGATGCACGCCTAGCTCAGGGCGGCGACCAGCCACGGGAGCCAGCCCGCAGCACGCCTCGGCGCCGCAGCGGCGGGCTTCTCCTCCAGGACGCACGCGAGGCAGGTCTGCATCGCCAGCGTGAGCACTGCGAAGGTCAGGCAGGTGATGACGTCAACCTGGCCACCGGAGAGCAGCGCGGCGAGGTCGTCGGCGGAGACGCGTTCTCCCAAGGCCCTGCACCCGAGCGAACCGGCCACCGTCGCGACGTAAAGCACGATCATGTAGACGACCAGTGTAGCCTGAGAAACGAAAGCGTACGTGCAGAACAGTGAGGAATCAAGCACAAGATGGAACGCATCGTGAACCAAGCAAAGTGCAGAGAAATCTCAAAGGAGGAGAGTCTAGATTTTAACCTCGTTGATACCACTCGCCACACTAGTCTTCTTCATGCCTTTGATCTTCTGGCCCCTAAACTAGCAGCTGGTAGATGTTCTATCCTTCTGGGTTTGGTGGTTCTTGGTTCCTGCTTGGTGCTTATATATATGAGTACTAGGCTAGTCTCAAATGTTCAGTTGGACTAGTCAAGATAGTACTGATACTCCTACTTTGCAAGTTTTGGAAGGAGGCCTTCCATCCTGCAGAACTTTTTCGTGCTTTTACTTTTGATCAGTTTTTCAGCTCGGGGCATGTACTCCCAGCATCTTTTTTTTTTTTATCTCTCTGCCTTTTCTTTTCGGTGGGAATAACTCTCAAGTCAACAGGCAACAACCTCCTTGGCTGGCTTACCGTGCATCTGCAATTCAACCTATCCTTAAGCTTGCCATCAAACGCAAGGTTAACCATATAAACAAACTTGTTCCTTCTTCTATATCTAGCTAGTTAATTAGGGCAATATTTCAGATATTTTTTTGTTACTGTTGTAGCGCAAGTTAATGGCACAATTGGCTGCCTGCCGTGCTGTTCAATGCAACTAGTAGACGACTAGTCCAGTACTGTTTGCTCTACGGTTTTCAGAAAGTAGAAGCGTACGTACCTGGTGACAACTGTACTAGCTGTCTATCTCAAACGGGTGCAGTACGAGAGGCGGCCCATGGTAAAGTGAATTAATGGGCTGTACATTGGGCTGGAAAAGTAGCACAAATTGGGACGAGAGCTTCGTTTGCTGGGCTCCTAGGCTTGTTGCCTGGCAAACGGGCCTCCCTCCCGCCTCGTTTCAACTTTCCCCCGGAACTTCTCAATTTTGATTTTGAAGGATGGTTAGTCCAAAACAGTGCATAAGGTTATAGTAAAGTGAAGCGATCCGGCTAATGTTTTTCGCTGGGCCATCCGGCTAAATTATCCTTTGTATGTTTTCTGATGACCATCACTTGCATTTTTCTAGGGATAATTTTGTAGATATGGATGATATGTCAAAGGAGAAATTAACAGTAAACTATAGATGGATCATGGATCGAACCAAGCTGGTATAAATAGCTTGCAGAATACTACGTTTGATGCAGTTTCTTTTTTTTTCTTTCATAAGGCTGAGAAGACACACTAATATAAAAAAAAATACAAGATTAAAATATCATGGCACCTTGAATCCTAAGGAATAAAAAACACAGGAAAACTATATAGATAACCGTTTGAATGGATCACAGAAAAAACATAGGGTTTGAAAGAGAGAGGTAAATACAAAGAAATTTTCTAAGAGTTTGAGCACATACTAGGAATCCTTCAAAATCTCCATGAAGCATGTCATTTCATAGGAATTTTAAAGAAATTATAGAGAACCAATCCTTTGATCCAAAGGATCTCCTTGGAATTTTTCATTCAAATACTTCGAAATTGCTCATTTTTTCTTTGTTGCAAAGGACCAAGTAATGCCTAAGCACGTGAATTTATGATGGCAATGCAATTACAAGTGTCACTCACTCACCAAACTGTCACTACTAGTTTCTACCACTGCGTTGGGTTTCTGTTGCACAATCAGTGGCACACAATCACCGCATGCCCTGTGAAACCCACCCAATACACAAAAGAAAGAGAAAAGATTTTAAAGTCAAAAAACAGTACTACTAGTAGAAGGGCATCCACAATATGTATGAAAATAGTCCCTATGACATCATAAAGTTATCTATATATATTGTGCATGTAATCTATATAGTATATAGCTTAAGCTACCCATATATATATGAATAGCCTACAAGAAATAAAATAATAATAATCTTTCTCTCCTCTTTTCACTCTCTCTTTCTACATGCATATGAGCTATCCAACATATTCTTTTTATTTTTTAATGTGACCTATCTTATATAGACCATTTTTAAGATTTAAACACGGTAAGAAATAAAATAGCTAAAAACAATAAAATAGCTAAAACAAATATTTATGATCTTATCTATAATGACTAGTTGAACAATATAAATCGTGATGCTAGAAGAGTCTCTTGGCTTCGCCATTTGCCAACCAACCAGATCACTCTGTTTGTTGAGACTCATACCACAGTACTACGGTCAGTAGCAGGCAGCGATTACTAAAATAAACTGCCATCGCCTCCCGTGATCGGCGGGGCATCGATCTGATGCCGCTCACGTGCCCTGCCCCGCGCGGCGCTCCCGCCGACCCGACCCGGTCAAGCCGCTCGCGCCCGCCCGCCCGTAGCCGTAGCGGCGCAGCGATGCCAAACGCCACACACCCCAACCCAACGGTCGGTCAAACCCCTCACGCACCCAACGTCCCAACCCCCCAGACACCCGCTTCCCCTTCCCCGCCCCGCCGGCTGCCCATCTCCCACCCGCGCGGCCCCGCCGTGCATCGCGGACCGCGTCCCGCGCCCGGCGCGATGCGGCCGCAGCAGCTAGCGTTGCGTTGCGTCACTGCCCGTTGGTTACCGCACGGGTTGCCGCCACTCGCATGGGCGCGGGCGCGGTGCGGGTGCCTGCTACTAGTACTACTACTACGACTACATGATTCGGCGGCACGCTGCTGGGGACCAGAAGAAAGCGATAGTTGCACGTTGGAGCAGGCGGTGGGGGCGTGACCGCGTGAGGAGGGGCTCCGTTTCGGCTTGGGCAGGCTGGCGGAGTGGCCATCAGCCACTGTTATAACATGAAGAAAAGCAACCTGCATTATCACGAATATTACATGATTGCTGGTGTCATTATGGGTTGAGTAAGATACTAAGATGCTGATGGAAATCATGGTCCATGGGACTGATTGAAAAACTTATATTTTCTTCGTTCTAAAATATAAAGATTTTTAAAGTTGAACACAAATAGTAAAAATGGATAAAATAAAATAAGTAGCGCCAGTGGTTGTAATTGTTTAAGATATAAAAATAAGTGAGAAAGTTAAATAAAAGAGAGTTGCAAAAGATAGTTACTCACTCTGTATCAAAATGCTATTACTTTTAAGATTTAAATTTGTCTCACCGTATTAAGTACTTCTCACCTATCTTTCAATCTCAACCAATTAAAACTATTCCTATTTAATTTCTTCATCTATTTTCTCACCTTAACCCATCATAATTATTTCTCAACTATAATCTTAATTTCTTTAAAAAATAACATAAGTTGAAGTATTTTAATAAGGGAGAGTATATTTTAGAATAAAACTTGAATACTAAAGATAGCTATATTTTAAAATGAAATAGATAACAACCTGCACTATAGGGTGCAGTTGAGTACGGCATCAGGTAAGGTAGAGCGGTTACAAGCGCTGAAAGACAGTGGAGAGACTTTTGACAGCGTTCTTTACGCCTCCAAAGCGTGCTATTTTGGATCTAGTTTCGAAAAAAGCAACATGTTTGGGACTTAAACCAACAAGGTTACAAACTGATTTGAAACTTGGAGGGCATTATGTTTACCTGCTACTACCTCTCATCTTGGCGATATATGCGTGTACCTATTTGAAGCTCGAAATCAAGCTATCCGGTAATTAGGGGTGAAAATGGTTCGGATATTATCCGCTAACCATCTGAAATTTCGGATATGGACAGGATCGGTCGGATAATCTCGAATTCGGAAACGGAAATGGATAATTTTTCTCGGATGCGGATACGAATACAGTAAAGACATTATCCGGCGGATTTCGAAATCGGTGGAAAACTATCCGGATAAATTTTTGGATATCTGCATCACCCATTACATTTACTCTACTCCTAACCTAACCATAACATGTTTATTCTGTCTCCAGTTCTGCTCGACGCGACGCCATCCGCTCCAGCCTCCAAGCGCCAGCCACCGTCGGACCCTGCTCCCCGCGTCGGAGCCCGCGCCCCCGCGGCCGCCGCCGCTGCCGGGCCCCGAGCCCCCGCGGCCGCCTCTCCTATCGGGCCCTGCACCCCCATCGGCCTCCGCCGCCGCCTGGCCTCGCGCCCCCCGTGGCCACCGGCGCCGAACCTGTGCCCACGCCCGCTGCCGCCGCCGGGCCCCGAGCCACCGCGGCCGCCTCCCTCGTCGCCCCCCGCGGCTCAACTTCCCCCAAACTCAGTGCAGTTCGGCTTCGCAGCTTTAGGTCTTCTTTGGCGCCAAATTCATCCGTCCAATCCCAGGTAAATCCCCTCCTTTGGCAGATTAATTGATTTGGCCTCTTCGCTACTAGCTTGATGAGCTTCTTGGAGCTACTAGTGTTCTTGCATGTCTTGGATACATGGTCATGGATGCTTCATGTTCTGTGTCATATTAGGTGCCATATTTATCGAACTGCTGTGTTATCTTATCTGGTGGTGATGGCTATGGGAGTTGAAGTATCCTGATGCTGTGATGCTGTATGGGATTGATTTTTGGTCCTAATTTCTGTGTTCTGTGATTGGATGGGAGACCTTGCAGTATTCATTATCTGACTTAGAGGTTGAAATATATGATATAGTATTCATTATCTGCTTGGTTGAAATATGTTTAGATGGATGGTTAATTTAGGTTGAAATTTAGAGAGAAAACTAGCTGTTAGGATTTGGAGAGAGAAATGGTTATGTAATTTTATAAGCACTATGCCGTTATACCCTAAGCCTCTAATATACTTGTATTATGAATGTATAGAATGGTTGCGTTGCTATTATCTATGTGGTATTAAATGGTTGTTGCATTGACTTGATATCCGAATAAATATTTGTATCTGTATTTGTTCCCATTCGTATTCACTCCGTATCTGTATCCGGTAATATTCGATTCCGTTTTTGTATCTGATGTTTCCGATTCCGAAAAAAATATGAAAGCAAATATGGTATAACTACTTTTCGACCGTTTCCAATCCGTTTTCACCCCTACCGGCAATCAATCAATCATCGGAATTCCAACATGGCGGAAATCAATAACTGACGCTAGAAACCCCACATGTTTTCCTCCCCACATGAAATGATCAAATCCTGGTCGAAACGTGCTGTGTTCCACGGATCGTCCTCATCCCATGAACCTGATGAAAAATTCAGACACAAACCTGTGTACATGAAGCAAGCAAGCAGCAAGAACATGCTTGATTATTTTCTCAAAAGTATTTGATTATTTTCTCAATCTCTCTTCTCTTTCCGACATCCCACCTCGCCGCTTTCCCTTTCCCCCCTGCGCTCTCACGTCAAACGGTTCCCCCTCTCTTTATCTTTTGTTCTTTTGTGCGGCTCCTTTTCCATTACCGCTCACTTCGCCTTCTACCTCTCGCACTCGCTCGCTTCCACTCTCCAGCTAGCACAAAGCGCAAGCTTCACTCCCCACGCGAGCTCCCCTTCTACTCCACTCCTCTCGAGCCGTACTCTCCATGCCCTCGTCTTGAAGCAAGCTGGTGGTGTCTTTTGGCGGTAGTGGCAGTCGTTGTCCGGCCGGCGACCACTTCTTGCTTTTGTGGTGGCCGCATTCCGCGATGGAGAAGGAGAGGAAGCAGGGGTTCTTCGCGGCGCTGAAGGAAGAGGTTGTGCGGGGGTTGTCGCCGGCGAGGTCACGGGGAAAGTCGCCTGCGAGGAGCGCGTCGCCGGGTAGGATGCTGATCCCGCGCCGCCGCAAGGAGAAGCAGCCGCCGCCGGAGAAGCTGCTGCAGCAGTACTTCGCGGAGCCGCTCATCGCGCGCTCGGGAAGTCTGCGGCCTGGAGGTGAAGCCCTAGCGCCTCTCATTGAGGGGCCCGACCCGGACCGCCTCGCCGCCGGGGACTTCGCCGGCGGCGAGGACTCCGCTCGGCGGGAGGGGTTCGGCCGCTGGGTCCGTGGCAGCTGGCGCGCACGCCGTCCGTGGCGTCCTCGGCCACCGGTCCCGGAGGTTCGAGCGACTCGTTCCGGCGCTCCGACCTCCGCCTCCTCCTCGGCGTGATGGGCGCGCCGCTGGCCCCCATCCCTTCGAAGCTGGCCGATCCCCTGCCTCTCCTCTTCATCAAGGGGACCCCCATTGTACGGCCCAGTTCTTGCTCACCTGCTTGTTTGCTTCGCTTCTTGGAGATCGATTCGGTTCATGGCCGTGCATCTGGTACTCACTTGCTCTGAAAAATGCAGGAGTCGTCGTCGGCGCAGTACATTTTGCAGCAGTACATGGCGGCGTCGGGCGGCTACAGGCTGCTGCAGTCGGTGCGGAACGCGTACGCCATGGGCAAGGTGCGGATGGTAGCGTCCGAGTTCGAGACGGCGACGCGCGTCGTCAAGAACCGGGGACCCAGCGGCCGCGGCGCCGCCTCCGTCGAGCAGGGCGGCTTCGTCCTCTGGCAGATGGCGCCCGACATGTGGTACGTCGAGCTCGCCGTCGGCGGCAGCAAGGTGCATGCGGGGTCCAACGGCCGCCTCGTCTGGCGCCACACGCCGTGGCTCGGCGCCCACGCCGCCAAGGGCCCCGTGCGCCCGCTCCGGCGCGTCCTCCAGGTAGTGCTGGTCCCTTTCGCCGCCGCTAGAGTTGGCCCCTTTCGCCGAGCCGACCCGCCTCACCGGCGTGTTCGCCATTGCTTGCATTGCTGCAGGGTCTCGATCCGCTCACGACAGCCGGGCTGTTCGCGGAGGCGCGGTGCGTCGGCGAGAAGAAGGTGAACGGCGAGGACTGCTTCATCCTCAAGCTGTCCGCCGACCCGCAGACGCTGAAGCAGCGGAGCGAAGGGCCGGCGGAGATCATCCGACACGTGCTGTTCGGTTACTTCAGCCAGCGCACCGGCCTGATCGTGCACATCGAGGACTCGCACCTCACCCGCATCCAGCCGCACTCCGGTGGCGACGCCGTCTACTGGGAGACCACCATCAGCTCCGCCCTGGAGGACCACCGCCCCGTCGAGGGCATCATGATCGCGCACGCAGGGCGCTCCGCCGTGACGCTGTTCCGGTTCGGGGAGGCCGCCATGAGCCACACCAAGACGCGGATGGAGGAGGCCTGGAGCATCGAGGAGGTGGCCTTCAACGTCCCTGGCCTGTCCGTCGACTGCTTCATCCCGCCCGCCGACATACGGTCCGGCCCCGTCGGCGAGGCCTGCGAGCTGCCGCCGCCACCGCCGCACGGCGAGCGCGCCAAGCCTGGCGCCATGCACCCCGCGCGTGTCGCCGCCGTGGACCGCGCCCCTTCCCACCACAATGCCAGCGCCAATGTCGGCCGCCGCGGCGAGAAGATAATGTGGAGAGTGGAAGTGTGACGGGGCTGTTAGTGCTAGCACTAGCTGCATTTCTTAGAGTGAAATTAAACCAAGCCCAAATTGTTCATACCAGTAGAGTTTAATCTTCCTCTGCCAAATGAGCAAATTGCTAATTAGCTGCCTCTACTTCATTTTCACCATTTTCCTCTCTGTAAATAGGAGCATAAATGTTCTCACTCAGGCCACTCGTGTTTCCTCACTTTTATGGCCTGAAATGGATCTTTTATCCTCTGAATGCAGAAGTTTTACTGAACCCCTACTCTTGTACTAGGCCTTCAGAAATCACAGCTGTACTAATTTGAGATCACCTGACCTTTCATGTTACTACTCACAAGCTACTGCCATTTTCTTGGTTGTGGCACTTGACAGATGATGCGTGATACCTAGTACTACTGTACACGCTAATGCCTGATGTGTGTTTGCTGATGCTTAGCTCAAAACTCCACTATTTTGTCTCCATGCCGAACCCTTCTCTGATCCGTGTTTGTTACCTTTTCGGTCCAAAATATAATAATCTAAAAGTGTTTTAGAGAAATTAAGGATTATAGATATGATAGAATTAAAAAATAGTATATGTAAGGTGTAAGTCTTGGGGTTGATGAATCGATGTGGCTCACGGCTCACTGGAAGTACATCGAAAAAAGAGATAAATGTCATCTTTTACATGTTTTAGTTATAATTAGTATAAAACTTAAATATAAAAATATCTATATTTTGGAATGAAAGAAGAAGCACCAGTCAGTCTACAAGTTGCTCTTAGTTGCAGTACATGTTAATGTTGGTCTTGCTTACAAGTTAACCAAGTTGTATCTTGGCCGTTTTGGTCGAGGAATGCACTGATTGCTGTACTTCTGCAGTGCACCTAGCATCGGATGCTGAAAGATCAGTGGCACATCACCACCATTCACCAGCAGGCAGCCGGTCACCTGGGGTGACAGCCTGGCGACTGTGTACGTACGTACTGCCTCCATCTCAGTTGATCCATCAAAGCCCTCATGCGTTGACGGTCAACAGAGGGCCAGTGGGGCCCACTTCAGGTCAAGGTGGTAGCTGGTGTCATCTACCCTGTGAAGTGTAGGGCTCCCATTTTTTCACCTTTGTTGACCGAGGGAGACGACCATGGTGAGGTAGTAAGGCTTTGCATTGCCCTCTGCAGAAGCGTGCCAATGGTTGCCTCTAAAAAAATGAAAAAGGTTTTACACGCATCATTGCAGCTGCATCTCTACTAATACCTCCCTCCCAAAACATAGAGAATTTTAGCTATACATTTGGATAAGTAGCACTACCATCCTCTTAAAAAAAATGGTTGGTTAACGAAAAACCAATTTAGTGCAGTGCTTATCAGTCCATCCTAGGTTATATGTGCCTGTACAGTTAGGGGTGAAAACGGTTCGGATATTATCCGCTAACCGTCCAAAATTTTGAATGCGGATAGAATCCGTCGGATAATTCTCGGATTCGGAAACGGAAACGAACAATTTTTCTCGGATACAGATACGAATACAGTAAAGGCATTATCCGATGGATTTCGAAATCGGTTGGAAACTATCCGAACAAATTTTCGGATAATTCTCGGATAATCCCACTGACCTCCTCCGTGCCGCCCTCGCCTGCTACCGCTGGCGCCGTGCCGCCGCACGCTGGGTCACGGGTGCGCCTCCTCCCCTCCTCGGCTACTTCTTCCACCTCGCAGACACGCCTTCGACATTGCCCTTCGTGGCTTCCAGGGGACGCCTCCACCCCGCTGCCTTCGCCCCCGTGAACGCCGCCGATGCTTCCTCCCCAACCCTCTCTCTCGACAGCTTCGGCGCTACCTTAGGCTTCACCATGTACGACGTCCACCTCGGCCTCGTGCTGTTCCTCCCTGTGTCGCTCCCGTCCAGGATCCTCCCCCGCATCCTCGTCCTCAACCCGGCCTCCTGCCGCCGTGCGCTGCTCCCACAGCCCCCGCGCAACGCGCCGCCGAACGACCGCTGGTGCAGCGGCCGTAGGCACTTCGTCGGCGCCATCGTGCTCTCGCGCGTGCACCCAAGCAAGCTCTGCTTCGACGCCGTCTGCCTCACCATTGACGACAAGCACCCACGCGCCTGGGTCGCGTCCTACTGCGACAACGACTGTAGCTGGAGGGCGTTGCCGTGGGACACCGGTGTCACGGTCGAGGTCGACCCCTACTGGTTCGAGGGCCGCAGCGTGCACGCCGTGTGGGACATCTACTGGCATATCTGCCACTCCAGCCGCCTGCTTAAGCTGGACCCTGCCACGCTCCACTTCTCCGACCTGCTGGCGCCGTCCGAGCTGGGGGACAGCCACAAGAAGTTCTGAATCGGGAAGACGCCGGAGGATGGGCAACTAGCCATGGCGGCCGTGGAGGACCAGGAGATGGAGTTCTGGGAGTGTGGGGAGGCCAGGGGGAGCAACAACGGTTGGTTTCTCAGGAAGAGGATGGTTTATGTCATGTGGATGAACTATTTTATGATGAGAAATTTGATCATGTGATTAAACTATTTTTGTTGATATAAACGCTTAAAATTATTATATCTAAAATTTGTGATTAAATCGAAGATGGTGATATGATTGTATACTTGCATAGAAATTAGTAATGTATTGTTGATATGGATGCTTGAAATTTGTTGTATATGTTGTTTAGCTAAAAATTTAGAAATATTGATATATTATTTTAAAAAAATAATAAGTCGTCTCTCTTCGTTGGTTTTAAAGTTCAATTTGAGGGGTTTTTTTATTCAAATAAATATTTGTTACCGTATTCGTTCCGATTCGTAGTCGCTCCGTATCTGTATCCGGTAATATTTGATTCCGTTTTTGTATCTGACGTTTTCGATTCCGAATCCGATTCTGAAAAAAAAATATGAAAACAAATATGGTATAGCTAGTTTTCGACCGTTTCCGATCCGTTTTCACCCCTACGTATAGCTCATCTCTTATCATATGTGCCCGTCATAATGCACTGTATGTGCCCATTATAATGCAGATGTTTTGGCGTTCGGAACCATGAGGCCATTTACAATGCAGTGACATGACGTGTAAACCCAAGTATCTAGGCAGGAGATTCCCTACCAGCTCAGGCTCTATCTTGCCTCCGCGAGGGCACACATGCCTTGGGGAGGGCACAGGTGCCTCGGTGCGAGCGAGGGCACTCGACAAGAGGAACGGCTCGTGCGACCATGTTGGAAAGGTCGTGCCCCCGCCCTTTGGCCCCGCACTCGACACGAGGAACGGCTCGTGCGACCGTGTTGGAGAGGTCACGTGACTTGCGCACCTGCCCCGTGGCCCCGCAACGCACCCCCTTCCAACTTAACTGGCGAGCGGTGGCAGCGGCAAGAAGGCGGCGGACGAGAGAACGAGCGCAGCTAGGGGAGAAGATGGGCCTACCGATGATGATGACCTCAGCCATGGACACCGCTGCAGGACACTTCACTATGGAGCTTGTAGACCCTGATCCGTGTCGCCACCAAGCTCGATCCATGCTGCCGCCTCGATCCATGCTAATCTGCGCCGCGTTGATCTGCTGGCATCAAGAAGTAAGAGGGGAGATGCGTCGGTGACGGATGAGCTCATTGCCGACGGTGGGAAAGGGGACAGGCGGCGGCCACGGAGCTCGTCGCCAAGGGGGAGAAGTGGCGAGGAGCTCGTGTGCGCGAGAGAGAGAGACGGGAGAGGATTGGAGAGGTAACAGGAGGGGGAGAGATTTTATATTAGTTTCTAGATTTGAGCGTGCTCAGTGTAAAATTTTAGACTTCTAACTAAATTCAAATTCATGACGATTGAAATAGCAATTGTTAGAGACTGACATAAAAAGTTGAAGACACCTTGAAGCCACTTTGCATGGTAGGAAAAACACATCTAAAACATGTGACTCTATTCTACTCTCTCCGTCCCAAAATATAAGAGTAAAATATAGCTATTTTTATGTTTAAAATTTATCCCAAATATAATTAATTAGGAGATGTAAAATGTGATTTTTATCCTATTACTTCCTATGCTATTTTTAGTGAACCCTATCATCTCACAAACTCTTAAGGCCCACACCCACTCATACTATTTTTAATTCTTATCACTCCACCATATATTAATAAGAGTATTTTAGATGTTTCATTTTAATCTTTAATTCCTCTAAAACACTTCTAAATAGTTATATTTTAGGACGAAGAAAGTGCGTAGCTTTCCGAGGACACAGGCCTGTACTGTGAATGGCCTGAGTGATGAGGCAAAGGGGCGATGCGGATGAGCTGGGAAGCAGCCACTGGGAATGATGCTACAGAAAGTCAGCTATACGGGGACACCGGGGAGCTGGTTGCCCTGGTGCTGGTTTGAGCAGGCACATTATTGTTGCCTCGGTAGACGAGCACGCTGCCCCATTGGTGACTGGTATGATGATGCTGCCTTGTCTCGCCAACTTTTGCCTGGATCGGTGAATTTCTCGCAACTTTGGCATAGGAGTCACTGGACAATTGAGTTAATAGTACGTGGGAATTATTAGAAAACTACTCCCCCATTCCAAAACAACTCTTTTTTTCTCTGTTATTTGTTCTATAAATACTTAATTTTTAGATCAATCAATATATTAGTCTATAATGTTATCATAGGAGGAGCATGATATTATACACAATGATGCTAGACTGTTATAAGCGGTTGTCAACAATCTCTTGTTTCATTATACAGGTGTAATATATATAGACTTGTTAGAATCTTTGTTTCATCTGTTTTTACTATCTAAGGGTGTGTTTGAGACCGAGGGTTAGCATGAAAACCCCTCGTTTCTCGTGAGAATGCTTTTCGAACTGCTAAACGGTGTGTTTTTTTAAAAAATTTCTATGTAGAAGTTACTTTAAAAAATCATATAAATCTATTTTTCAAGTTTACAATAGCTAATACTCAATTAATCAGATGTTAATAGCTCACCTCGTTTTACGTGATCTTCTTCTTCCTCCTCTTCACTCATCTTCAAACTATACCTAAGAGTAGTTGGGATTTGTCCTATCACTCTTTATTATTAATTTTTATTTTATTAAAAACTAATTGGCTGTGTGTCTTATGGCAAATGCTGAGAATATAAAATATTTTCATTATCTAAAAAAGTACATTAGAGTTTGTAAAAATAGAGAACAAACACGTTATAGTTTATTAAAATAGGGGAAAATGCATTAGACTTTATTAAAGTGAGGAAAAATATATTGATATTTGATAGAGTGGAGAGCATTCTAGTCTTGCATATACATTTCTACTAGAATCTCGTGTTTTTTCTACTTATGTGTTTTACCATTCCTAAGATTCAAAAGAGGCTTTAGCTCTGTATTGGTATGTGTGAGATGAATTAAAAATGGAGTCTTTTGAACGGAGGCGGTAGAAAATGGCCTAGATTTTGAGAAAAATTTTAAAGAAAATAAACTAATTTATTAGTAAAAATCTTGTAAAATTCCTACATTCTGCTTTTAAATTGTGCGGCCCAAGGAAGTTAATTTGACGTCCTCTGTGGACAATGTGAGGCCGTGAGGGTAATGGCATTTGTCATGATTTCAAGTTTGTGAAAGCATTTTTCTACGTGAGATATTCTGATGGCACTAAATAAATCTACATGAATTTTTTTTAAGAAGGAAATTATGTAACAATTTTAGGAAATTCTTAATCCTACAATTTTCTTCTGCAGAAAATTATGGATCCATTAATCTGAAAACATATCCTCAGCACAGCTTAGTTGGAGCAGGCATTTAGATACCTTACTAGTCACTCCCACATTTCAGCAGTACTTTCTGAATTATAGTTTCCTTTTGAAGTATTTTATGAATATGATCTTGTGAGAGAGAGGGACATGACCCACAAACTAAAGAGCAAACTATTTCCCCTATTTCTATCGACAGCTGGTCCAAAAAAGATGCTCTTGACAACTTTGCAGCATTCGAGGTCGACGATAGGCGACAGCTGACTGGAGTAGCACATGAAAATTGTTGTATTGGCTGATTTAGTACTTACGTGTAATTCAGTATTTTTCAACGTGCAAAGTCAAAAATATATATATACTTCCTTTAAGCTCCTAGATTGGTTATAAAGGACCACACATGCTGTGCTGAAGCAATGTGTATGCCATGGTCAAGTAGATACCTGTGTGAAACTTCCTTTTTATGTTTCTAAAGTTGACTTTGTTAATGTGCAAGTGAGGTTTGTCATTTACAAAACCAAGTTGTTGCCAATTGGTTGATGGGGGTAGATATTATACATCCACACCTTCCCCTATTGTTCAACACTTGGACTGATAAAATTTAAAAACAAATTCACTAGAATAGTGATAGAAGCAACACTTGGTGTAGCATTCCTAGCTCGGAATCATTGTAGTCTCCAATTCCAGTGCAAATGTAGCTCAAACTTTTGTCTCTTGTATTCAATTGCATCCGCCTTTCAACTCCCTCGTGTGTTGATTCCAATCAATGGCGCCTACTGCAGAGACGAGAGTAGAGATACCCTGGAGAGAAAAGATGAACATACAGCACACTGCTAGTATTATTACCATCCAACGCATGCTAATCCTCTTTAATGCAATCATACGGTCGTGTTGCATTGCACATTTGCACCTTCCGAGTTTGATTATCAATTCAGCATCATTTGTAAAGCTACAACCCCCTATCTGCAGGCGCTTATATTACTACTCTAGCTTTGTGCAGCGGGGATCTTCTGTATTACTGCTGTTACAGTATCGGCAACTGACATGTGGGTTCGGGCTCATATGTTAGTAACGGCTACTGCACCAACGAGGATCCATGTCCAGTTTTGTTTAATGTTGGGCAGCCTCTGCAAGTGCTGGAGCATAGCTGCAGGATTTGCAGGATGAGATTGGCATTTTTGCAATGCTGCTGAGCATGGCATCACCAGATGTCTCCTAGACTCTGATTCGTGATGCTTACAGTATTGTGTAGATATCCATCAGCGTCAGGGGAACCCGACATAATCTTGCCAAGCAGCGATATCATAAATTTGCATATGAAAACAAATTTTGCAGCAATTTGCTTCACTTGTACCGATGCACTCTGATGGGCGGAATCTAAATGTTCTGTGTCAGCTTTCTAAAAATTATGAGCCACAAAGGCGCTAAGGACCAAATGATTTGGCACTACTTCTTCTGGACATATTAGCTGTTCCTTTGTTTCTGCATCTACTAGCTAGTTTTATTAACCAAGTAATTGGAGTAGAAGAGTGGAGTAGATCTTATGCTGCTCCTGTGGCATATTGTTTTCTACTGTACTCCTATTTTTCTTTGTCACTTTCCCTTAGTTATACCAAGTGTATTCATTGTTTGCAGTTCGCAGAACTAAACTCTTACTAGTTAATACAATGTTGATCTATTCTTCTGTACTGTATTATCCTATGTATAATCACGGCCAAATGACAGGCAATGCTGCATCTCCGGCTTTAATCCTGCAGATCAGTAGATCTGAACTCTGAAAACGTTGCTTCAGAAGGTGGCCAATGTCTGTTCTGTTGGAAGCAAGCGATCTTTGGAACATAAAAGGCAGCGGAAGCTTCGCTTGATCTCATATAACCCAATCATCTTTTGTGTTCTTTTCGGTTGTTACATCTTTGTTTTGATTAGACCAAAGCCGGATTTCAGGACGGGCACATCTTGATCTAAAGCTGCTTTAGTATATGTCCACACCGCTGAGTTTAGTGCTTGGCATTAGCCTTTCCAATAAAGCTTCTTCAGGGAGGACGTCCTCTAATCAAACAACTGAATAATGGTAATAATGCCAATATCTGAAGATATTTGTTCAAATATGCTGTACTTTTTGAAAGAAACAGTGTACTACCAGTTATTTCTGATGAAACTTCAAATCAGTCAGCTTTGATGGCAACAAGCTCATAGAAGAACCCACGGTACACTTTTCGGCATACTGATACTTCTAGCCAGGTTCATGACTGTAAACACACTGCATGCTTCAGTCTTGGGAAAACTGCATTGAACTTTAGCGTGTCCTGTGAATTTCGAACATGTCATTCCAGCAGCTGCAACTGTCCATGTATGTACTCCTATCTGTTTATAAATTTGCTGTCCCATCAACATGGTTTTTGTACCCTTTATTCCTCTGAGCAGTAAAGTTCAGTTTGACCTTCACTTCGAAAGGCGGAGTCTTTTGACGAAAATGTCACATAGGAGTACTTGTGATAGGCGGCAGCCTCTGGTTGAATCTACTAAGAATGTGCTAATTCTGCTCGTTCCTTCTGATTACCATAGTTGTCAACTCCTGACGAGCTGCTTATCTGCAAGTCTAGCAAATTAGTAATCTTTTCAAATAATCGAACTCAAACCAAACACAAACAGAAAAAAAAAAAAGGTCAGATCTTTTTCTCGATTCTTCGGAAAATAATAACTGGTTTTGTCAAACACGTCCGTTGCAAAACAAACCAGTACTAACTATCTCGGGCAGCCTACTTCACGTTCTAAATGTGAAAATGGTCCTGAGAAGTTTCCGCCCAGCCACCTATAGCCCAATAAGCCCGTTAGCCCCTGCAACGTCTCCCTTCTGCGCTAGTCCAAATCCAACCTACCCAACGCGCAGAAAAAAAAGGGTGCAGGCATATCTCGTTCACGCGTCCCCACCAACCCAACGCCCACCGTTGCAGAGGCCAACGGGCCCGACCCCCTCGCGATTCTCTCTCTGGGACCGTCTCGTCCTGGCCCACGCGCAGACATCGCGCGTGAATTTTTTTTTTTTTATATTTATTTAATAAAATATTTACAAAACTACATTTTCATTTCAAAAATTTACAAAAATATACTCCCGCCGCCCTCTGGGAGGGCGATATGTCTGAAACCGCCCTCCCAGAGGGCGATATAATGACGTGGCTGACGGCCGTTGGCCGACGGCCCACGGCCGTCAGCCATTTTGCAGACGGCCCCCCGGGCCACACAAAAACTGCCCTTTAAAAGGGTGGCAAGGGGGCCGCCAGTAAAAATCTGGCCGGGGGGCCGGCCATTTTACAGGCGGCCCCCTTGCCGCCCTCTCAGAGGGCGGTTTTTGTGTGGCCCGGGGGTCCGCCTGCAAAATGGCCATTTTTAGCCCGGGCAGTATAAAACCCCCTCCCAGATTCCAAAAATGTCATAAAATTCACTGAAATTACAGAAAAAAAAGAGAGAGCTGAGAGCAAGCCTGAACGAAAGCAGCGAAGCTCTGTCAGCTTGCTGATTTGTCTGCAGGTAAAATCTATTATCTCTTTGTAATTTCTATTTCTATACATAAATTGATGTAGTATTGTACTGGTTATGTGTATAGTACTATATGAAAATAAGTTGTTACTCGTAGATCTGTAGGTCTTTAGTTAATGTGTTAGATGATTTAATTTTTATAGAGATGTGAGGAAAATATTGGTATATAGTTTAACTGTATTTTTTCATCAACAGAAATGTCAAATAAGGTGATATTTCAGTTATTTCACGGGCAAGGGAATGTTAGATATGGTCCAGAAGGGGTAGATCTATCGGATTTTAGTTCAACGGCTAAGGGGATTGATAGACCAGCTGAGAAAAGTTTTGGGTCAGTGTACAACTGGCTGATGCAAGGGTTTCGATTGAACCCCGAGCTCAGCGTAATAACCTTGTATGTAGTAGTCAGTCGTGCAGCTGAAGGTTTTTTTTGGGAACTGATGCCGGTGGATTGCACTGCCACTTGGAGATGGTATGTGGAGAATGCATTTCAACGTGGTTGGCCACTGGGCATACTTGTGTCGATATATGAGAAAGAAAACACTGCTGGTGCAATGCCCGTGTAAGATGATGAGGGTCCAAGTACGGCAGGAGGTAATAGCGAAACAATGTAAGAAAATGAAGAAGGGAATGAAGGAGGGAATGAAGAAGATAGACAGCTAACAGGTGTGGCAGATGAGGGAGAACAAATCAATAGAATTGTTGAAGAAATGGATAGGGAAGATTCTGAAAAAAAGCAAGCAGAGCAGGATGATTCGTCTGATGAGGACACCATGATGCCTGCAAAATGGAGCAACCAGGATTTCTCTAGGCTTTCTATCTCCGAGGGACATCATGTGTCATAGGAGTACAAGGAAAATGAGGTCATCAAAGGGGCTAAATATGCATATGTAGAGGATTTAAAAGAGGCAGTAAAACAATGGGCCGTGTCACTTCAAAGGGAGTTCTCAGTCGTGAAGTCAAACAAATCGGTCTATGAAGTAAAGTGCATGAAGGATGGGTGTTCATGGCGGGTGCACGCATTCAAGGGTAAATGAAAAGATTATTGGCAAGTTTCAATCGTGACTGAGCATTCATGTTATTTACCCGGTGTTGAAAAATATCACAGAAAGATGACATCTGCATTTGTTGCGACAGAGATGTACTCCCATATTATTAACAATATGGGGTACGAACCAAGGTCAATTGTTAGACATATTGAAGAGAAATTTAAATACACAATTAGCTATGCTAAGGCTTGGAGGGCAAAACAGAAGGTTGTAGAGATGAGATTTGGCACATTTGAAGCATCCTATGATAATTTGCCTCGTCTGTTAGGCTGTATTCTTCAGAGGAATCCGGAGACGTACTACGACCTAAAAGCCTTTCCATCAATTCACCATGGTAATAAAAGTGTGTTGCAACGAGTATTCTTTGCATTAGGTGCTTGTATTTAGGCATTTGTCCATTGTCGTCCCATCCTCTGTATCGATGGGACATTTCTGACCGGAAAGTACAGAGGGCAGATCTTAACAGCAATTGGAGTTGATGGAAACAAACAAGTTCTACCAGTTGCTTTTGCTTTTATTGAGAGTGAAAACACTGATAGCTGGTATTGGTTTCTAGAAAGGGTTAAGTCTGCAGTTGTACGGATGAGACCAGACGTATGCCTTATATATGACCGTCACGCCGGTTTGCTGCGTGCAATTGAGGAATTGAGATATGGATCTGTTGAGAAGGGATACCCACCAAGGTGGTCTGATGTCCAAAGCAGATGGTGCATGCGTCATATGGGTGCTAATTTCTACAGACAGTTTAGAAATAAGCACCTTATGGATCTTTTCAAGAGGCTTTGCGCCCAGAATCAAGAGAAGAAATTCAAGGAGCTTTGGAGGAGGTTGGATGAGCTGACCTCTAAACAAACAGATGAGCAGTCCAGGAGGGCTACCATTGGAGGGGATGAGGCTCCACAAGCTCTTGAACCTCTATCAACTGACGGACTTCATATGAGAAGAAGGTCTGCATCCTCAGTTAGAAAATTTTCAGATTGGATTGAGAATGAGCCAAAGGAGAAATGTGCATTGTTGTATGACAAGGATGGTTCTCGGTTTGGCATAATGACCACAAATTTGGCAGAGGTTTATAACTGGGTGATGCGTGGTGTTCGAGGGCTCTCACTTGTTGGCATAGTTGAATTTATCTTGCATGGCACATGCAAGTACTTTAGAGATCGGTTCAGAGCAGCTAGGCCCTCAATGACGGACAATAATCTTTTATTTGGCACACTACTGACGAAGTATCTGCAAGATAAAAGTAAAAAGGCCCGAAGACATCGTGCTCTACCTCAAGGCACACAAGAACACAGATTTGAAATATTGTGTGTCGACAAGGGCATGCGCGGAATCTTCCGTAAAAGAGTTGTGCAGGAGTGTGTGCTGAAGGAAGACGGGACCTGCAAGTGCTCGTGCCGAAAACCTACTCTGCTTCACAAGCCATGCTCTCATGTTATTGCCGCGAGCGGTGAGTGCGGGATAGAAGCACGCTATTTTGTCTCACCTTATTTCAGGAAAGAAGCAATCTATAATACCTGGAGCGGAGAGATATACGGTTTCGGTATTGCGGGTACATTTACTATAGAGCATCCTCAAGCTATGTACATTCCTGATCCAACAAAATTGAGGAATAAAGTAGGTCGCCGCAAGACAAGACGTATCCGTAATGACATGGATGACTCAGAAGCCGGTGGAAGGCATAAACGTTGTTCAAAGTGTGACCAAACAGGTTATACATATAAGAACTGTCCAAAGGATGTAACCGGTCCAAGTACGACGGAAGCTGGACCGTCGGGTTCAGCTGATGATGGCAGGCGTCTTACGGGTGAAGGCACAACTTCAAGACGACCCCGTCTTAGGCGTTCTCGAACAATTAGTGGTGTTACGGTGTAGCGTAAGTCTATACTAGTTCTTTGTTATAGAAGGATATGTACCGTACTGTTGTTTTTTATTATCATGTAACAATGCTATAAACTATAACAATAATTAACGCTAACTCTCTATTTGCATGCAGGTATGGCGTATGATACACCGGAGCTGTTGGACCGAGGTGTCGACCGGTCCCACCGGTCTTACCTGTCAGCCGTGGAGGGTGCCCACTTACCCACCTTCCGTCCACGGCCTTCACGTTACCTCCTGCGGATAGATCCTCGGTTCCGTCAGAGGTAAGAGCTGTACGAATATTCATTCACATCGTTTGTGCATATCTACGTTCCCCAATATTGATTACAGTGCTACATTCTGCAGGTTGTGTGAGGCTGGACTTCTTTCGCTGTGTAGGCTAGTCGAGCCCGCACCGGACGAGAGAGCCCCCGCCAAGCGATGGGACGCTGATCGGTCACTTATGGCCGCACTGGTGGATCGCTGGAGACCGGAGACCCACACGTTCCACCTGCCGTGCGGCGAGATGACTCCCACACTCCAAGACGTGTCGTACCTGCTAGGACTTCCCCTCGCAGGAGACGCAGTCGGCCCGATCGACGGGGCGCACGGTTGGTCGCTGGACATCACTGCTCGGTTTGAGCCCGTGCATCGTCGACCTGAACTTGGACACCTGGGTTCGCTACCGCCTTACACCACGACCGGCCCCTCGCAGGCTTGGCTGTTACAGTTCACCGTAAGTCGCGGATTCCTTTAATTCACAATCATCTGATCTACAAAGCAACAGAGTTGCTGACTATAATCTTCCTTTACAGCCAGATAAGCTAGCCGATGACGCCGACGATTACTCGGTGCAGCGGAGCATGGAGGCGTACCTGTTGAGGCTGTTCGGGTGGGTGATGTTCACCAACACTCACGGGCACGCGGTGGACAAGGGACTGATCCACTACGCTCGTGCGATCGCCGACAGCGAGGACGGCCGCGTACCGCAGTGGAGTTGGGGATCTGCTGTGCCAGCGGCGACGTACCGTGCTCTTTGTGACGCGTGCACAAAGACCGATTCAGATGCGATTATCGCCGGTTGCCCTCTCCTTCTGCAGCTATGGGTGGCCGAGCGGTTCGCGATAGGCCGTCCTCTGATTTAGCACTCTTTCTACGAGGGCGGCCCTGGAGGCTTGTACGGCCAGTGGCCCGAGGACCGTCCGACTATGGGGACTGTATGGTGTCGACGTGAGGTACAAAATGTGAAATTCTATGTTTAGCAGTTATGCGCAAACACTGACGTTTAACTTTTTCCTATTTTGCAGCGTCGTTACGCCCACACGCAGGTTAGGAGGGCCTACCCCGAATTCATTTTGGAGTTCGACCGCCTACTGCCCAGCGACGTCGTCTGGGAGTCGTACAGTCCGCAGGCCATCGCGGCCCGTGCACCGCTCGGACTCTCTACTCTTTGCATGCGCGACCAAGCGTACTGGATGACGACAGTACCGTTGGTGTTCGACATCTTCGTCGAGCCCCACTCTCTGCAGCGCGTGCTGCGACAGTTCGGACTACGTCGGTACTCCCCTGTGCCCGTGCAGATCGATGTGCCGCGCCATGTGCACCGGTTAGTACAACTGCGATCTTTGTTTACTACTATAACTATTTAATGTAGTCTAATGCACTCTCTGCAAATAGATATAATCGTAGGGGACATGCAGCCGGTGTTCAGTGGTATCCTCGACTGCAGAAGTACGTGGACGACTAGTTGTAGGCGACGGAGGAGATGGTCGACGAGATACATGCACACACTGAGGAGGCCTACCTAGCATACCTCACGTGGTACCAGGCCCGTACCCGCACACGCGTAACGTTCACCCCAGATGATCCACAGCCACACGTCGCCGCTACGACGGACACGTATCCTAGACATCGTGACCAGGACTACTTCCGCGCGGTACGTCACATTATCTTTGCACCCCGAATTCCTTTGTAGGTGTCCACAGTTCTAACACATGTTCACATCACATCTGAAATAGGCCGACGCAGCGCGACAGGTTCAGGCTGATGTAAACGCGGCGTTCGGACGATTGGATAGTGGGATTGTGCTGAATGCCGATGAGCAGAGGACGACCTTCGGGAGGATTCGTCAGGCGATGCTCACAGTGATTCGTGCGCTCACTTATCGTGCGGTCGATGCGGTACCTCCCGTAGTTGTACAGTAGCAACAGCCACGGCCAGCAGGAACAGGAGCAGGAGCAGGAGTGCGACTGCAGGGTTCCAATCAGCCATCTGGCCCCTCCAGAGGTAAATTGGACTAACCATCGGTTCATAACATGTTTTCTTCTATGACATGTACTGTTGTACATCAATATGCTTCCCTGCAGCTTTCGCTACACCGTACCTACATCCCTCTGGAGCTAGCACATCGACGCATGGAGTGTACCACAGACGACCACACGCGCAGCTGGGCATGACAACTGCCCCTCGGGCCACCACAGGAGGTCCTTCAGGTTATATCAAAGTTTATTTTTGCCTTAGAAAATTTTGGTTTGCAATTATCAATATTTTGGTCTACATGGTTCTACTCTACAGCGCCGGGGATGTTTGCTGGCGCTGGCTCCTCCACGCAGGGCGTGGGCGTGACAACTGCCTCTCGGGCCACCATAGGAGGCCCTTCAGGTTATATCAAACTTTATTTTTGCCTTACCAAATTTTGATTTGCAATTATCAATATTTTGGTGTACATGGTTCCACTCTACAGCGCCGGGGATGTTTGCTGGCGCTGGCTTCTCCACGCAGGCCGCACGCGGCAGCGGTTGGGCATCGGATCCTTTCGAGGGGGACGACTTGGAGGACTCGGGCGAGGAGATCCAGGAGATACTACCAGCCTCGCAGCTCGAAGGAGCTCCGCCACCACAGACACAGGACCTACCAGCTGCCACACCCGTGCAGACGACCCACGCTGGCCGTGCCGTACCACCAGACCGGCTGACGTACTCCCAGGGGCAGGTGCGAGTGCAGGGTAGGAAGACAAAGAGGGCTAGAGGTTACGGTCAGGGCCCGTAGTACGTTGCATCAGTGATAGTTTGTCTGTTGTATATCATGTTTTATTAATTCTACGTATACTGAAGAAACCCCTTTACTTTATTTACGTTCGTCGATCGTTTACGATCTATGTTTGTGACGAAACTGATCAAAAACATAAATTTTTCAGTTTCAATTTTACGGCGAAAGTACATTCTCAGCGGTGACAACCGAACACACGTTAATTACATACGAACATAATGAAATTATCCATACAAAGAGTACAAACGGCACATCAAACGTTTCTAGTTATCGTTATTATATGCCTTAGGGAATTTTAAACAGATAAGCAAGTAGAGATGTAACTACTGTGTGCAGCGTAGGTACTTCCTCTTTCTTCCCGCCACAGATATGTCTGTCCGGATAGGATGACGATGGTCCGGACTATATAATGCAAAACAACAATTTGTACAGTATGGACCGTCCGAACAGGGTGACGATGGTCTGGACTATATACTGTGAAACGGTAATTTATACAGTTCGGACCGTCCGTATATAGCGCGGACCGTCCGGACAGCACTTTGGGGCCGCCTGCAAAGTAGCCAGTCCGGACCGTTCGTATACAGTGCGGACCGTCCGGACCGACTTTGCAGGCGGCCCCTCGGTGACCCAAAAACCGCCCTCTGAGAGGGCGGCAAGGGGGCCGCCTGCAAAATGGCCAGCCCCTGGGTCGGCCATTTGCAGGCGGCCCCCGGCCACAAAAAAAATGCCCTCTGAGAGGGCGGCAAGGGGGCCGCCTGCAAAATGGCCGGCCGGGGGGTCGGCCATTTTGCAGGCGGCCCCCCGGGCCACACAAAAACCGCCCTCTGAGAGGGCGGCAAGGGGGCCGCCTGTAAAAATCCGGCCGGGTGTAAAATGGTCGGCCCCCGGCCGGATTTTTACAGGCGGCCCCCTTGCCGCCCTTTTAAAGGGCGGTTTTTGTGTGGCCCGGGGGGCCGCCTGTAAAATGGCTGACGGCCGTGGGCCGTCGGCCAACGGCCGTCAGCCACGTCATCATATCGCCCTTTGGGAGGGCGGTTTCAGACATATCGCCCTCCCAGAGGGCGGCGGGAGTATATTTTTGTAAATTTTTGAAATAAAAATATAGTTTTGTAAATATTTTATTAAATAAATATAAAAATAAAAAAAATTCTCGCCGCGTCGTACATCGCAGCGCAGCTTCGCGCCGCGCCGCGGTGCGGCCCAGCCAGCCACGTGAACCGTTCCCTTCTACCAACCGGTGCGGCACCCACCACCCCCACGTGGCCCCGCATCACTGGCTGGCCCACTGCCAGTTGTGCCGCGGCATCTCTCCCCGACCCGCGGCTTCGGCCGTTCTGTCCTCCTCCTCTCCCGCTTCTCCCGCTATTTATCATCCCTCTCCCCGCCCGCTCTGCCCACTCCCACCACATTCACCACGTTGCCGGAGAGAGGAGAGCGCCGAGCCTACCACCACCGCAATGGCGCGCACCGGCGCACTCTGCCTCGCGCTGCTCTGTCTCCTCGCGGCTTCCGCCGTTGCGCAGAAGTCCTCCGCCCCGGCAGCGGCGCCGACCACCACGCCGCCGGCCTCCTCCAAGAAGACGCCCGCACCCGCCGCAGCGCCGACCACCACCACCCCGCCCGCCGCTGCCACCCCTCCCGCCCCCGCGCCAACCACCCCCGCCGCCACCCCGCCCACTGCCGCCGCTCCGGCTCCGGCCACGGCGCCGCCCACCAAGTCTACCAAGGCTCCCGCCCCGGCGCCCAAGGCCAAGGCCACCCCGCCTCCGGCCTCCCCTCCCCCGGCTGAGGCTCCCGTAGCCTCGCCTCCTTCCCCCGTCGCGGAGCCACCCGCCACCATCCCCACCAAGCCCGACGCCCCCGCGCCGGCACCGGCCAAGAAGAAGAAGCCCTCCCCGTCCTCCAAGTCGAAGAAGAAGAAGAGCTCCAAGGCCCCTGCCCCCGCGCCCGTCGCCGAGTCCCCCAAGCACTCCAAGTCCAAGGCTAAGGCCCCCGCCGCCTCGTCCATGGCCGACGCTCCCGGTCCCGCCGGCGACAGTGTCGCCGCCGACTCCACGGTACGCTTCTCACTCAATGCATTGCTCGCCGGCGACGCTCCATGCCCGTCTATATTTCACAACCGCTGTACTGCCTCACTAACCGACGTGACAACTGCTACTGCTTAGTAATAAAGCTTAACCACTATGTTACTCCAAGAAATTACCACTGCACCTAGTGACCTAGAGTAATTAGCGACTACAGTGCTGGTTAATTATCTAACGCGTGCTCATTAATTAAGTTATAGTTTTGTAATACTAATCTAACAGAAAAGTTTTGCAAATTGGGCACCTAGCCAGGGTGAAATAGCGTAGATCCAATTGCACCCGACATGTCGGGCAGGCATCCATGTGCGTCCTGCCGTTACACGGACAACGGACCAAACAGTAGTAAATGCCGCATTTCAAAGTCCAGATCAGTCCCTGGCACCACTAGTAATTAGCTAGCCCTTATAGTCACCATTTCATCAAGTTGGGAGTATAATAACCTGCATGGCTGCACCACACCCATACAAGATCCATGTGCTCCTACCGTCCCTAGCCAGCACTGTTGCAGTAATAGTACAGTAGTACTAGTAGTGCTGCATTTTTTTTACTACTCCATTGATACTGTACAGTGGCTGACTGTCAATGCCTCGGCTGTCGTGAACTGCAGGGCGCGGCAGGGAGGACCAGCGTGCAGACGATCGCGTCGGCGTGCGCCGTGGCGCTCGGCCTCGTCGCCCTCCTCGCCTAGGGGAGGAGGCGTGCAGCGTGAGCGGAGCCACCGCCAGTGTGCCGCAACGACGACGCAGATGCAGCAGCCGGTGTCGCCGTCGCCGTCGCGCTGCGAGCGTCGCGTGCGTACCACCACATTTTGCGCTGTATTTGCTGTCGATTCTTTTACGGGCCGGGAGTGGGAGGGGGGCTTGGCTCCACCACCACTCTCAACCACGTTTGATGATTGAACGATGTCTGCCTCGGATTCTTTTGTTTCTTTGTTTCTTTCTTCTCTCTGCTACGATATGACCTGCCTTTGTACTGTACCACTGAGATTTATTTTTAATTTACGTTGTTGTCATCATCATCATTGTATTATTCCATCTTTGCTGGATCATAGATCTGTCATTTTTTTCCCCCTCCTCCATGCTGGTTGCTGCCTGTCTTTGTGTTGACTGTTGAGAGCGTGGGCCGGTCTGTGTTGTCCCATGCTGGCCTGCCTGATCTGTTCGTTATGTTGTGTGGTTGCGTTGCTTATCTGGACTATTCCTGCTCGGTGACAGTGTTGGGTCACCAGCTGAACCTCGGACGTTAAAATGCTAGCTATACTTCCCTGTCAGGTCATTTACCGAGTTGCATTTGTGCATGTCCAATTCAGGAATTGGGCACAGGTACGCTAGCGCAGCATACTCATTTGACGTAAGGGTACTACGAGTGGTTGACAAAATCATGGGCAGCGGCAGCTTAGTTCCTCTCCCAATGCCTAAAAATGGCTGCTGCTAGCCCAAATGCCCAATACTGACTTGGGTGCTTAATGCTTTCTGCTGATGCACCGTTTCTATATTATTCCGGTATACCACATTACCAGTTGATGTGTGTGTATGTGTCGGTCAGTGCATGATCTCGTTCACAACGTTAACAACTGTACTTATAATACGGTTGCCGGTTGGGTACTGGAATTTCGTTAGAAGAACGTTAAATATGGCACAAAACAAAGCTGGCGACAACCGTAGATTAATCCAAGTCTTCGAGTGTAATGTGTAACCAATCGGAGACAATCACCGACGCATATTATCGATCAGCATCGATCGCGACTTGCGAGTGCTCTGCTTGGACGCGTGTATATTGTGGCTAGCTACATGCGAACTACCACTTGCGTGTACACTTAAAAAATGGTTTTCCATTTCACCTACTACGCGCAAGCAACCAACGGAAAGCTAGCTAGCAGACGGTACTTCGGTGAGCTGCGTGCGTGCTGTGCAGATGTAGCGCATTTTGCACCGACGTGAATTAATTAACGACATCGATAAGCCGCGAGCATAATTGACATCCAGCTATATATGTGTACTGCCTAGTATAATAAACAATACAATATGGTTCTAATTTGACGATACCAATTATTGGCATGCGCTTATACCTAAAAACTATCGGCAACGAGGGGAGGGATCCATCTCTGTTCTGTACTTGATGTAATTTTATTGGTTTTTCCAATAAAGCTATTATGACACATTTGAAACGCAAGATCGGATAATATGTATAAATAGAAAAATTATAGGATTTTGAAAGGAATGTAGGTATAAATAGAGGATTGCAAAACACAGATAAATACAAAAATACTATTTAACTAGACCATATAAAAAACACATGAATTTAAGAAGAGATAAAAGACTCAAAGGAAACTTCTCATGATATTGGACCTCATATTAAATTTCCTACAAAACTTATATAGAATGAGGCATTCCTGTTGGCACAAAAACATATCACGTTATACATGTGAGCACCTTATATGCAACCGTAGCGGCATCCAGAGACGTGTCACCATAGGGGTAGATGCCGCCAAACGATCATCTGGGAGGGACCCCGTCAGGGTGAACGCGCGCCAGTTTGTCCTAGGCTCAGCAAGCCGACTAGGACGTCCTCTAACATCGTAGAGATGAGAGACGATGAAAATCAAGGGGTTTGAGGGTGAATAGACATGGGATACAGGAAGAAAGGGGGGAGATGTAGAATATAGAGGATAGAGGTAATAGATTGATTTTGACAATTGATTGGTTAATGTTTCAATCAGCCTTAGCCTCCTATATTTATGGGAGGGGTGATCTTACATTTACATCTACAGAGTCTTCTCCACATCCTATTAGGCTTAGTGATCAACTAGAACTCTAAAAACCCCACCCTCAAACAAGGAAACACAAAAAAACTTAAATTAGAATCGGACTTGAGGCTGGAGGTCTGACCGCCCGGACACCTACGGTCAGACCACATTTCATTGTCTGGTCTAACTGGCCACACAATGGTGGTTAGACCAGACTCTATGGGTGTCGGAGGATTAAACCTCGACGGCGGGAAGTCGGGAGACCCCCCTTTTGAGATTCGGCCAGGGGAGTGGTTCTCAGGCGAAGCCGGCTTCGGGTGGAAGAAGATGAATCAGCGCTCGGGACAGAAGCAGAGGGGCCCGAGCTGGAGACAGAAAGGTCCGGACCGTCCTAATCGGGTCCGGACCGTCCGATCTGTCGTGACCACGCAGGAGATAGATCGACAGTCCGGAAGGTGAAGAACCGCGGCGCACGGAAGAGACGGGGGGATTTATACAGGTTCGGGCCGCCGGAGCGTAATACCCTACTCCTGTGTTTTGGACTATGAGAGAGAGAGAGATGAATGTGGATCGGAGTTTACAAGGAGGACCCCGGGAGCTCGGAAGCTCACCGGGAACCCGAAGGTGGCGTCGGTCGTTCTACTAGCGACCGGACCCGACGAAGGAGAAGGAGATCTCTGTTGTCTAAGGCTGGGGCTTGAGCTGCCTGCGTTCGTCTACGGCATGGATCCTCCTTTATAGGCGAGGGGAGTCCACAGCGCCGAACGCACGTGAGAGAGCTACATGAGAGGGCAGGTATGGCTTGTTTTCTCACTGTCTTGTCGCCGTCTTGTCTTGCACGTCCGCCCGCTGCCGCCTGCTGCGTCCATGCCGGGTAGGTCGGCCGCGGAGGACGGCTGGGGCGTGGAGATGTGACGGCGCACGTCTCCAAGCCAAAAGGCTCTGACCGCGAACAGCGATTGCACAGTGAAAGGGGCCTCCGTAGTCAAAAGGCTCTGATTGCACAGAATGGGACGATGGCGCCCGGAGGCAAGGCACGGCCCCGAGGCCAATGACGCCCCGGGGCCGAAGCCGACGAAGACGGCGCCCCGGGGCTAAAGCCGACGGAGACGGCGCCCTGGGGACGAGCCCGGGGCCGATGGCTACGGCGCCCCGGGGACGAGCCCGGGGTCGATGTCGATGTCACTCCGGGGACGAGCCCGGGGCCGATGGAGGGATGGCCCCCCGGGGAACTGACGTGGCCGGAGATCCACGCGTCCCCGCAGAACGTGGGACCCCCAGTCCCATTTCGCCGACAACGGGAAAGCTCCGTTCTTTTATAAATTTGGCTTAAACTTGCTATAAATCTAAAGTAGAGCCAAATTTGGGTGTCAACAATTCCATAGGAATTTTATAGTATTTAACGGTGTCCATTCTTTTATTTCAAAGAGCCAAATCCTCTAGGAATGAAGTCCTCCAAACTTTCTATGTTTTTACTGCAAATCAAAGGAGGCCTTAGTAAATTATCTAGGATTTATCTTTTAAAGCATGTATAATCAGATGATATAAACAGGCTATACTAGTTGCCACCTTAAATTTATTCTAATTTGGAGGAGAGTGGAGGGAAGAGAAGAGGTATGGGCAGTAGACCTATAGCTAGCTGCAGCTTGAGCACCAACAAATTTTATGAGAGAATAAGGTGGAACAAGATATTAATAGTGTAATATGTATCTATAACTAACTATTGTATGTGTGTGCTATTAAAATAGTTATAGATGATATGTCATTTTTTAAGTGACAGTCATCTATACTATTGAATTGGCTCTAAGAGTCTTTTGTCTTTTTTTTTTCTCTTCGTCGGTAGCTCCTTCATTTACAAGGTCCTCAATGAAGATATGGAAAGTCTTCTCTGTTGGGTTGCCGATGATATGGCTATAGATGATATGGTATTTTTTAAGCCGATAGTCATCCATACTATTGAATTGGCTCTAAGAGTCTTTTTGTCTATTTTTTTCTCCCTGTCAGTGACTCCTCTATTTATGAGGTCCTCAATGAAGATATAGGAAGTCTTCAATTGACCGCACTGGTTTTAGGGTTTTTGTTGCCGATTTGTTTGGTGACGCCAGTTTATATATATAGATAGTGGCCGATGCTTGTTCATATACTTTTGTGTGTGTCAGAGTTTATCAGTATGGTGTATGTGCTCATCTACTAATATCTTTTACAACGTTTGAAGATTTGGAGTCTGTTTTATTATGGTATGTCTTATTTGTAACAACGGGATTATAATCATTTGTATGATTTAAGGGGTGTTTGCTTCTGCTTTTTGCTTATAGCTTCTCTCTCGGTTTCCGTTAGCACGTTTTACAAAACGAAAAAGGTGTGTTTTTTTTGTAAAAACTTTCTATATGGAAGTATCTCTAAAAAATCAAATAGATCTATTTTTTAAGTTTTTAATAGTTAATACTTAATTAATCACGTGGTAATGACGTTTCTCGTTTTACGTATGTTTTATAAGCCAGCACAATAAACCAATTCAAACACCCCCTTAATACAGTTTGTCACCTTCAGTTTTTGACTATCTGGTACTCTCTTGGTCTCATAAAAAACCAATTCCTAGAATCCTAAGAAGGAATTAAAAAGAAGAAGAAAAGACTAAAATGCTTCTTATTAAAAACGTAGTAGTATTGCTGAATGAGTTGGTAAGAGATATTGAAGTAATAAATTTTTTTATTTACGGATTGAGAATAGGCAAAAAGGTAAGAATTAATTTATTTTAGAATAAAGTTTAAACTCTAGGAGTGGTATATTTTAAGACGGATGATCTAGATTTCAAGAGTCCTTTAGCAATTTACTTCTAGTCACGGATGGTGGAGTTAAAAATCACGGCGAATTGGAGTTACTAGCCCGTGACCGTAGCACGGACGTACGCGCGATTCCCTGCACCTGGGGTCCTTGGGCACGGCTGCTGCTGCTGTCCTCCAGCACAGAGCGATGCGAAATTGATTGTTCCAGGCTGGTTTTTCTTCCACACCTGCGTGCACCAACAGCACCAGCGTCTGCTTGTGGCCGAGTGTACCACACTACCACGTTATTGTGGATCATGCATGAGTGATGAGCCATTAACGGGAGGAATACATAAATAAATGATGGATAAACCTGGCCCGTGTCGGTACCACATTAATTAACAAATCATCGAGCTGTTTGTTATTCGAGCGGAAGAAAAGGGACTTGTAGCAGCAGAGGCAATGGCGGCAGCAGCAGCAGCAGCATCTTCTTTGCAAAGCTTGCAGTTGCTTGGAGCCACGTTCTGATATCGGGACAGGAATATTTTGTCCGAATAGAGATGTAGATCCATATCTACTAGCGGTAGTACAATATTTTTTAAGAAAAAAACTAGTTCTTTTTTAAGAAAACAACTAGTGGTGCTACGGAGGCGAGAAGTTTCAGGCTTTCAGCCATGTAATATGATGTAACATGTAATGAGGTAAATCCATGTCTATTTCTTTGGTCTTCTAACAGCATGAGTAAAGTAGCTTTTTGAGAGCATAGATTCATCAGTTAGAGCAAGATGCCCAACATCATCATAGGAGTTTCAGCGCATCAGACCACGCCTCATCGCATCTTCCCATGTCATCTGCAAATGCAAATAACAATATGTAAAATGCCTCTCCAATTGCTAGCAGGGCCATGCCATTTGCCAAACCAACATGCAGGGCAACAGGTTGCCTTCCAGACTCCGCATTAGGGCTTGACAGTTCAATAATATGGTCGGCTGTCGGTTGAGGTTACACTTACACATGTCGCTTGGGAAGGCAAACTGAAGCATCAATCTTCAGGGATGGCATTTCTGCAGAAGAATTTAAGTGGGAAACTAAAGCATGACTCGTCAGAACAAAACTGGAAATTGGTAACACATGACTAACCACATGTGCAAGACAGAAGAAGTATATGAAACATTTAGGACAAATAAAATGCTTGCTTCCAAATGCCAGCAAATGCATCGTAGATCATATGTAGGCTGTGGCCATACTCAGCTAGTACTGCAGGCAGATTGACATCTCCTGGTCGTATGGTGCAGTTAGCAGCTATCATCACAAGAGTTTTCTGGGCAATCAACATATCCTTCAGAATGTCAATAAAACCTTTGTTGAATTCAGGAAAAAATTTTTATATTCATTGCAATATAAATGGGGAATGAAGCTTAAAATATCAATTTAGTAAATCCAACTAACATAAAAATATTAAGGATCTTAAGCACCCCCCCCCCCCCCCAATAAACAAACAAATAAATAAATAAAAAGGCTCTTAAATCTTGGTTAGATTAGGACAGCTTCTTCGTATCTTTGGACCGACAACAAAGAAAGGTACTTATTAGCTTATATGTCCTTGAAATTGGCATTGCCAGGTTGGTTTTTATATACTTTATATGGAGCCCTCATAAAAATTTCAATAATTTGAAATCAAATATTGAATACCATTGAAAATCATCAATGTACCTTCACTAAAATATGAATAGAAGATCCATGCGATGCTAGTAAAAGCAACAAATAAAATCTACTGATAGAAGTGCACCTCACAAATGATGACGATAATATTTCTTTCATCACCAAGATATAATATAGAGCATATTTTAATTGGTCAACTTGAGCACAGCAAGCGATGCAGCTTTATACATCTGCATTGACTATAAACACCCAAAATGAAGCAAACTGGAATGGAGAGATAAAGAGATAAAAACATACTCCACTTCTTTCTTCTGCTAATATACAAAGAAATTTTCATATTTTCAGAAAAGATATGAAGAGACAAAAGCATGAATTAGCTAATGTAAAATATTTCCCAGAAGACAAGCACCAAATGGTATACATTTGAACCCGCCTTTAACAATATGAGCTAGTATCATGTACAAACGTCTGAAAAGAAACATACACATGTAACACATTGTTTACAGGCAAAATGCTACAGGCATCATAACTAAAACATGGTGGCTCACCTATCTGGGTTTGAGGTTCTACAAGCATGATATATCTCAGCAAATTGGGCAGAGAAACTAATTATATGTCAGTGCTCTCTTTCTGTTATTCAAGAAACATTTAATCTTTATGTTTCTACTTTGAAATGCAGGTCGCAAATGACAACCAAGAGAGTAGTTTTATCTAATACTAGTGCTCAAGAATAGAAGGTACGTCTTCTATTTACCAACTATCTTTGAGTGTGCTTTGCCAAAACTTCAAACAGTTTTTGTTGTTCTTGTTTAGAAATTCCAGGATGAAGCTGAGGAAGGTTGCTAACAAATAATTTGCCATCTACCACTCTTCCATTCCTACAATAGCCCTGCAGTATTGAATTGTAAGTTCTCTCGTTGGGCTTGCAACCTTGAGTTACCATGTAGCGTACTAAGTCAATAGCTTCTTCAAACATTGAGTTGGAGACATAACTCTTTACAAAAATATTGTATGTTACAACATCTGGTTTCAGGCCTGAACATTTCATCTCAGAGAACAATCTTGAGGCTTCTTTCATCTGTCCTTTTCTTCCATATGCATAGATCACAGTGTTATAAGAATATTTATCGGGGCGCACACCACTTGACTTGATCTCAGTGAGAATATTTTCACATTTTTCGCAATCGCCTAAACGAGAATACATATGCATCAAGCTATTGTAGGTTGCAGCACTGAGGTTGATAGCACTTTCCTTCATCAGTGAAAGAATCTCCTCCACCTTCTTGACCATCCTGTTTTTCCCATATATGGAAACCATGGCATTAAGAACGTTAATATCCAATGAACACCGCTTCCGCCTCAGTTCCAGGAACGCCTTTTCGGCCTCTGCTAGATTATTAACTTTGCTGTTGACCAAGACCAATGTTTTCACTAGCCAATTGTGGGGTTCTATCCTCTCTGAATATATATCATCTGATAAAGCTTTCATTTTGTCTAACCTCTTTGCATTTGCATATGCATGAAGCAATGAAGAATAACTAAACTCATCTGGCTTACAATCTCGCTCCTCCATCTCAGCAAACAACTTTTCTGCTTGCTCCCAACGCCCACCACGAGCCAGGGCAGACAGAACAGCATTATAAGTTGAGACGTCAGGATATATACCAACTTCTATCATCCTCTTGTATATCTGCATTGCTAGGTCAAATAAACCACATCGACTATACGAACTAATGAGTGAAACATATGTGTCCCTCTCAGGGATGTAACCAGCTTTCTTCATCTCCTTGAACACCCCAGACACTTCAGAATCCAAACCATTCTGCCCAAACACAGCTAAGAGCGTGTTCCAGGTCAC
Source organism: Oryza meyeriana var. granulata (assembly GCA_003991445.1). Classification (NCBI taxonomy): domain Eukaryota; kingdom Viridiplantae; phylum Streptophyta; class Magnoliopsida; order Poales; family Poaceae; genus Oryza; species Oryza meyeriana. The sequence goes on from RYFJ01003224.1 coordinate 74,857, forward strand.
AATATCTGGCATAAAACCAGCAGACCTGAGCTCATCAAAGACAGCCATCATCTCTGGGAACTTCCCCCTCACCCCATGCATCTTGATCAATGCATTGTATGTGCACAAGTTTGGCTTGCATCCATTCCTCACCATTTCATCATACGCCACAATTGCTGCATCAATTTTGCCAGCTCTGTCAAGGCCAGAAATCAGTGTCGTATATGTCACCACATCTGGCTTGATCCCCTTCACCTCCATCTCCTGCTTGAGTGTGACTGCCTGTTCCAACAACCCATCCTTCACATACGATGAAATGAGCGAGTTGTAGGTCACCACACTAGGTGCGCAGCCCGCATGCTCCATCTCCTGGATCACCTCAATTGCCTCATCGTGCTTTCGTGCCTTGCCATATACATCAAGCAGCGAATTGAATGTGACCTTATCAGCTTCGAACCCAGAAGCCTTCATTTCATCGAACACCTGTGCTGCCTCCTTGTAAAGCGCCCTACGACGGCAACAGCTAATGAGCGTGTTATATGTATACCTATCTGGCGCAACGCCATTTTCCTTCATAGAGGCAACGAGCTCCATCACCTCCTTCCATGGAACGGCCATCTTGGAGTACACGTGGAGCACAACATTGTAGGTGACGAGGGCGGGCTGGACTCCGCTATCCACCATGCGGCTGAACACGGCGACCGCGTCGCGGAAACGGCCAGCCCGGGAGAAAGCCGAGACGAGGGCCGTGTACGCGCTGACGTCGGGGCCCGGCGCGGCGTCGAGGAGCGCGGAGGCCTCGGCGAGGCGCCCCGCGAGCGCGAGGACGCGGATGGCGGTGGGGAGAAGGCGCGGGTGGTGGAGGACGCCCTCTCCGTGGAGCTCACGCGCGGCGTGGAGGGCGGCGACTGCGGCGCCCGGCTGGCCGCGGGAGCCGAGGGCGCTTACCACGGCGGCAAGCTCGGACGCGGGGAGCCCGGACAGGAGGTCGCGCGGGGAGGAGGAGTGGTCGGGATCGTCGAGGAGGGCGAGGAGCGCGCGGCGCGCGGGGAGGGAGAGGGACGGCGGCAGGTGCCAGGGCTGACCTCCTCCTCCGCCCCCGCCACGGAGGGTGGGGTCGAGAGGCCGGCCGAGGCGGGGCTTGCGGGAGGAGGAAGACGTCACGGGGTGGGAGGACGAGAGGAGGGAGGTGGGGGAGAATATGCGGGGAGGAGGGGAGTGCGCGGGGGACTGGCGGTGGTGGACGGACTGGGAGACGGGGCGAGCCGGTGGGGCGGGCGCACGGAGTGGGAGCGGGAAGGCGAGGGTGTCGGCCATGGCGGGTGGGGGTGGGGATTAGCCGGGGTTTAGGGGTTATGGCCGCCGGTGGGGTGGCCGCCACCGTGGAGAAGAGGATTTGGGTGGACGTGGGGAACTCCGCGGTTTTGGATGGATTGGCGTTGGAGGGAGAGAGGCCGGCGCCTGGCGGGGTGGAGACGGCGGGTGGCGGTAGTGGGCTTGTGAGCAGACGGCCTGAAGTAATGGTGGGATTTTGCCTAGTGGGCCTTAACTGGTGGAGCCAGTTTGGGGTAACGCAGGAGGAAAAAGTCGAATTTTTACTGTTACTAATTTAATTTTTTTTTTAATTTACAAAACTAATTTTCGATTTGGATCATTTGCAAAACTACCGTCTTGCCGCCCTGGGTCACGGCGGGATTTAAAAACCGCCGTGGCCCAGGGCGGCGAATGGCATCCCCGTCACCCGGGGCTAACGGCGCCGGCCGCCGTTAGCCCCGGGGAGGCCACGTGGATTCGCCGCCCTGGGGGACGGCGGCGAATGCCCCCAGGGGGCCGAATGCAAAATTACATTCGCCGCCCTGGGGGACGGCGGCACGACCGTCCGATCGCTATGCGGACGGTCCGAATCCACGGCAAATCGTTGTAACGCGCGCTAACTACCTTAAAACAGTCATAACTTTCGCATACGGTCTCGGAATCGGGCAAATAAGTACTCTACGGACATCTACAGAAAATTTTACATCCGCTTCCCCCCGACTTTGTCGGGTTTGTCCAAAAAAAGTTTACGAAATTCGGCCGGGAAGATTGAGTTTTTGAGGTCCGAAGTTTCAGCACGGTTTTTAAAGCACACTCATAATTTTCTACAGGCCACATCTTACATCGGTTTAAGCTGCACCTTCACGAGATTTTGCTATTCTCGTGTTGCTAGTTGAGAAAAAAATATCAAAAAAAGAAAAAAAAAATTTGCAGGCGGCCCCCTGGATTCGGACGGTCCGATCCTTGTGCGGACCGTCCGTTCACTATGCTAAAAACCGCCGTGGGGGACGGCGGTGAATGCAATTTTGCATTCGGCCCCCTGGGGGCATTCGCCGCCGTCCCCCAGGGCGGCGAATCCACGTGGCCTCCCCGCGGCTAACGGTCGCCGGCGCCGTTAGCCCCGGGTGATGGGATGCCATTCGCCGCCCTGGGCCACGGCGGTTTTTAAATACCGCCGTGGCCCAGGGCGACAAGAGGTTAGTTTTGCAAACGATCCAAATCGAAAATTAGTTTTGTAAATTAAAAAAAAAATTAAATTAGTAACAGTAAAAATTCGGAAAAAGTCCCTTAACTATGGGTTGAATTTCATTCTTATCTCTCTTAACCATAAAACCAGAACCGGATCAATTTACGTCCCTCGGCGGTTGAACGGTGATTTTGGTCTTACGTGGTGCCTACGTGGCAATGCCCCACCTGTCATCCTCTTTCTCCCTTTTCACTCAAATAGAATTAATAATATAATTATTAGGTGGGATCCACATGTCAAAAGTAGCTCCTTTCTCCACAGAATGCAGACTGCTAGAGTGTGATGGAGCAGGGTTGCAGTCACCGTGAGATGGAGCACAGGTGTGGCAGCGGCTGGGGAGGAAGGCGCCAAAGGCGCCACCGCCGATGGAGGAGAGGGATGGACCGAGCTCGCGTAGGTGGGCAGAGCTTAGAAGGAGATGAGGCGGTCGCTCAAGCACGGTGATGGCGACACCGCTGCTCGGAAAGAGACGAGGTCGTCGCAGCGGCGGAGAGGCGGGCGCATGACCGCAGCGGAGAGGCGGGTGCTAGGCAGCAGCACCCCGTTGAAGATGACCTTGCCAGCGGCATTGAGATGTGGGCTATCGGCCGCGACGGCGAGTAGAGGAGGAGGTGGTGGGGGAGGGACCTGGACGGGGCCGGTGGTGGCGGAGACGGGCAACCGGGGCTGGAACGGACGAATGGTGGCTTGTCGGTGCGGGGAACGGCGTGCCGTCGCCAGAGTGGGTAGAGGGGGAGGCTGCGGGGACTGTGGAGGTGGAGCGGCTGTAGTTGTCGCTTGCGCCAGTGAGAGGTGAATCTTCGGTGGCGTCTTTTGGGATGTGTATGTGTAACACCTCCACCCTGGTACCACATACAGTGACACCAGAGAGAAAGCATCGCAGGAGATTGGAGTGAACCAACTCCCATGGAACCGCGTTACTGGTACCAGTCCCAGGAAACCTTGCTGGTACCCGTAGTCAACCGAGATGTACCATAGCAACTAACTAAATAAAATATTTACATATTATACCTTTATAAGTTGCAACTTCGGACAAGCCCTAAACAGTAACCTTCAAACAGAACAACACCAGCGGATCGACAGTGCAACGAGAACCTAATCCGCAAGCAACGGCTTGGGATTAGGAAAAACCTTAATCTTCACTTCAACTTCACTCTTCTTGAAGGAGGAAAAAAGATAATGGATTGAGTACATACGTACTTAGCAAGTCACGGAAAAAGTGTGAATATGTAGGCTACCAAAGAGGGCTGGGGTTTATTTCGCAAATATTTTATTTTAAAACATTTTCCAAAACTCTAGGTGTAGGTTGATCCATGTGTAATTGGAAATAGGCTCTCGCCTCGATTCTGTCCACAAATTGCTTTGCAACAACTGAAGCGGACGAACAAATTTTAATTGATTGAAGTTTCTAGGCTAGTCTACTGCCTGTCGGACCACGACATCGGTTTAGTCTATATCATCTATTAGTTTATTTTTACTTTCGTCCTCCTCAGGACAAAACCTTATCTCATTCCTCTATTATTTTTTTTTCACTTTTGTCCTTCCTAGGACATTATCCATCTTATCATCTCAACTACGACTCCTATAGCCATCATATCTCTAGCACACTCCTTTCACTCGGGAAGTCTAACTATGATGCCATCTGACATCCCGATCCACACAAGACCGTTTCAGACCACGTACTAGTCATCCATCAGCCGACCCGGCCGATTCTGGTAATGGTTCCCAACCACAAACATGCTTCACAAACCTTTTTCAAAAACAAAGCTACGCTAGAGAAATCACTTCACATTGCCCATGAATGTGGGCACGGCTGTTCTAACAGTTCAATACTCTGCAGAGGTGTACACTTTTTCCACACGACGCGAGCTTACTCCATTACTGGCCAAGCAGGAGAGGTTCACGTCAAGACCTTTCAGGAGCCTTCTTAGGGTACCTCATGCCCGATAGATGGGCCAAACTCAATCAAGCTGAAAGCCCGTTGATGTCGCCTAGAGGGGGGGGGGGTGAATAGATGTTCCTAAAAATTCTCAAAAATACAGCGGTAAAATTCTAGTAGGAACCTCTGACCCCAGGGGTAGGAAGCTCCGATCGGGCCGAGAGGGCTAGCCGAAGGTTCTGGCCTAGAACACCGAAGGTTCTGATCCTAGTGTTCTGACTCTACCAAGACACTTCATTAATGGATAAAATAATAGGGATCAAGTCTAGAACAAACAATAAGGTAGGAGATGGATGCAGGCAAGTAGAGATACAAAATAATGCAATAACGAGCAAGCACAAAAAGAGGACACAAAGATTTTTTTTCCTAAAGTTTAGATAACCAAGATCCTATATCTCCGTTGAGGAGCTCCGAAAAACCGGGTCTTGATTAACCCCTTACCTCACCAAACGACCACGAAGATCGGCTTTGTATCCACTCGAATTTATCTCTTTCCCATGCGGAGGCGAGGTTAACCTTCACAAACTCTTCTTGGGATAATCCACAACTCTAGGAAGCTCGCGGGCAACACCTAACCATCTAGGAGGTTTTCCTCCAAGAGAAATAAGCTCCAAGCAGTTGATCCACATCCTCCTTAAGTGCATAAGATCCTCCTAACATTCTCTCAACAAAAATCACTCAATTCCCCATTAGATCCTTACAAGAATTACAAAGGTAGCACTAGAATTAGTTGGGTGAGCTCAAGAGACCTTAGGAGAGGCTAGGAGACAGTGGAATAGGAGTGGAATTGCCTAGCAACAGCTAGAAACAAGGTTTAGGCTTTATAGGCATTGGCATACGTCACTTAGCCGTTACTCACAGATTTTGGCCGGGAGGTTCCGACTCCAGGGGTAGGAACCTCCGGCCAACACTTAGTCTCTGGCCGAGAAGGTTGGTCGGAGCCTCCGACCCTAGGGGTAGGAACCTCCGACACTGACACTATAACTAGCCCAATCCAAGTGTATGTGTTGTGCCAAAGTGATAGATTCTCAGCTATTTGGATATTAAGTACTTGAGTGGTCTTGGAACACTGTTTGCAACCCCTTTTGATAGTACAGCTTTCCTACGACTCAAAAGAAAATTGAAAAGAATTTAAAATAAACTCCAAGTCGCTCCACCGCTTTACGTCATGTTTTTGTGGGGGTCTCCATGCACCACACCAAGCAACCTGGGACTAATCTCTGTACAATTCTAGATAAACTCATTAGTCCATTAACCGCTTTGTCATTAATCCACCAAAACCCACTTAGGGGCTAGATACACTTTCAATCTCACCCTTTTTTGGTGATTGATGACAACACGGTTAAAGCTTACAACATAATGAATATATAAATTTGATTTTGAATGAAAGGAGATGAATTTGACTCCCCCTAGAAATATGCATATAAGAGTGAGAGTGAAATATATATGCATATTGAGTATTGGAGAAACATAGAAAGTCTTATTCATCTCTTTTTATCCGTGGGGTGTAAAGTGTGACATGATAAACAACATATAAAATGCATATGATATGACAAGCACGCAAAAAGGAAAAAAATAACATCACATCACATCGCAAGGCATCACATGAATAGATCTAAGGATTGAAAATGAACTGGAACAATAAATAAACAGTCATTACATCCTAGTCATACAGTCAATACATGTCCACAAAGGAATGGGAATACTAGGGGACATAAAACATGAGGGGGGTCGGAGCTTCCGGCTGCCAGGGCCGGAACCTCCGACCATACTGTAATAGCAGTCAAAAATGGTGAAAGGAGACCCCTTCATTCTGAACTTTTTTCCCCCTTTGGCATCAAGGCACCAAAAAGAGAGGAAAACATGGGAAGAAGGGACTTAGTCGTCATCGGATGGGATGTTCTCAGTGTCGCAGGACGCTGGACTGCCTACAGTGCCAGTCTCATCATTAGGAGCAACTATCTCTGTATCTCCACTGGCGGCGTTATCAACCCTCTCAATAATGGGAGGAATGTCGTAGACAGGCTGAAAAGAGAAGGCCGCTGGCACAAAGTCAGGCTGAAAAGATGGGGCAGCTGGCACAAAGTCAGGCTGAAATGATGGAGCAGGTGGCACAAAGTCATCATCCCCATCACCATCGTCCTCATCCTCCTCATCATCATTCTAATCATCATCATCGTGGTAAGAGTCCTCCTCGGTGTCCTCATCATAATCTGCCTCGGACTCGGAATCTCCAAATGGTCTAGTGGAAGGACCTGCGCCACTAGCAATGTGCTGAGCAGACTCATAGGTGGCAAAGGGATCCTCATACATCTCATCCTCAGAATTATCAGAAACTGTCTTGCCGGCATTCCTCATTATCTCCTTCTACCGGCGCTCCATCTTTTTGATCTTCACAGCGTTCTTGGTACAGATGTTGAAGATGGCATTAAGTGCCTTTTTGATAGGCGACTCAGAACTCTGAGACGAAGAACCAGACCAAGAGGAAGCTGAAGGAAACTTCACTGCGGCCTCCAATATCCTTGTCCAGGCAAAGCTTGATCACATCCTTGAATATCTGGCCCTTCTAGCGCTGCATGACTCCTAGTCAATATACTTCATCTCTATCACAGGTTTGGGATGACTCATAAAGACCGAGTTATACCAATCCACCTGGACAGCAGTGACGAAGCGAGAATCTAACAACTCCTGAGGGAATGTATCTGGGTTCTGCTTCCTGTCTCTGTCTCCCCTTGCCACATCGTATAGATAATCAAAATGTTGTCGTGCAATGTGACCAAAAGGAGTAGTGCTGACTGTCCTGTGCTTGATCACTCGGATTGGGTCATCGAAGGTGCCATTGCCAGTATTGCGAGCACCACCACCGCAAGATCCACTACGTCTTGGTGGCGGTGGTGCATCGGGGTCCCTGATCACTAAGGCAGAGCTGCGAGTTTGTCGAGTAGTGAGAGGCTTGTAGCGGCCCTCTTGCCTCCGCCTGCCCTCCTCCTGCTGCTAGCACGAGCCGGTCCCTTTCTTTTGTCTGCTCTCTGAGAAGGTGACTCCTGATCACTCTAGGTACAAGAGGTGGAAATGTCTTGTCGCGCCTTCTGACGTTTCTCTCGAGCCATTGACACTGAAATATAACCAGGAATCAAAAAAAGAATTGAATTCAAGGTTTTAATGGAAGAATCAAGGCTACAAGAGGCTAGCAGAAAAAGCCAAGTCGAAGGGTTAGACCATGGAGCTAGAACCTCCGGCCAGACCGAGAGAGCCGGTCGGAACCTCTGGCCTTGAGGGCCGGAACCTCTGGCTGACACAAGGTAAGGAATTGATTTGCAAAACTAGCCAATGTAATTGATGCAAGACTATAGATCGATGATCTAGGGGCGTGCAGGAAGGTTTTTGTCACACCCTGGTTTTCCCCTTAAATGGAGCCACACAAAATATATTAAAGAAAAAGCCTCAAAGAAATTATTTATAAAGGCCATGTGAATTAATTAAATAAGAGAAATACAAAATAATAATTTATTATGGCTGGGAATATTTTTCCTATATTCCTCTTGCCAAAATACACTAACAGAATTTTTTGTGGAATATTTAGAGTACTGGATGTAATTTTAATAATTTGAAACAATTTATCAGAATTAAATCCCTCCTAGAAATCCTTTTTTTCCTTTTCTTTTCTTTCTCTTTCTCTTTTCTTTTTCTTTTCTTCTCGCCGGGCCGCTGGCCCAGCACTGCTCCTCGGCCTGGCACGGTCTGCGCGTGCGCGCTTGTCCCCGCTGGGCCCTACCTGCCAGCCACATGCCCACGCCTCCTCTTTCCCCCACGTTGCTGACGGCTAGGCCCCGCTCGCCAGCGACCGCCCGCTCCCCTCTCTCCCGCTGTGGGGCCGAGGCCCACATGTCAGGCCCGTCGTCCACCTCCGTCCGAATCAGGCGGAGGGGAAAAATCCCCACCGCTGTCCAATCTCCACCTTCGGCCGCCTTCTCGCGTGCTTGCCCCACGTTCAAACGGTGCGGACTGAGTCCCCGCCCGTTTCCCCCACGTTGCCCGCTCCTCTCACCCACTCCCGCGAGAGAATCTCGCCCACTACCGCCGCAGCCGCCGCCCTCAATCCCGTGGAATTGTGCCGCCTCGGCCACGATCTCTCCAATCCGAGCCCATATAAACGTTCCACGTCCTCTCCTCTCTCTTTTCCCTCAAACACCTAGGCTTCCCGTGCCCCCTAACCCCTCGTGCGACGTGAACCTAAGCCACCACCACGCTCTGCTGACTCCAGCCGCCTGCCACTGCCGCTGTAGTTGCCGCCAGGCCAAGCGCTCGCCACCGCTAGCTTGGCCGCACGCCGGAGGAGCCTGGTCGCCACTCCTATGGACTCCAACGCCGTTGGAAGCCCAATCTCCCTACCGTCCCTTTCGTTAAGTCCCTCCGCCGGACTTCGGGAGCATAATCTCGTCGATCCATCCGGCCATTTCCTATCCTAACCTGTGCTTCATCGTCGCAAGGGTCCCTCGAACCTCGTCCGTTCCTCCGTCGCCCCTCCGTGCCACCGGAACATCGTCGCTGTCGACATCCCGAACCTCGCTGCCGTCTTTCCTCTCCGTTCGCCGCCGTTCGCCGTCCTCCGGCCGCCACAAGCCATCAGAGAGTGCTCCTTTGCCTTCCCCACCTCCTCTGCCGCTTGCCGATGCTCTCCGCCGCGCCGGCAGGGGCGAGCCCCGTTCATCCTGGGCTGTCCGATCTGCCTCGGCAAATCGGGGCCATTCGCACGCACCTGTGCACCGTCCTCCTTGCGCCACTGACCCATGGGCCCTGCCTGTCAGCGTCGGCCCCACGGTCCGCTGACGCCATAATCCGTATAATTGCGCAATAAATCATTATGGACTTATTTTTATAGTGCAAAATCACAGTAAAACATAAAAAATCCATAACTAATCCATACGAGCTCCGATTAATTCCATTCAAATTTTATTAAATCCAGAAAAAACCAAGAATCTATTGAAAATACTTTTAGCCCCTATTTTAGTGCCCACATGTACTATTTTTTTAATTGTTTGTGCTTTGTTTAATATAGAATCCGACGCAGTCGACCCTCCCGTATATTACGAAGTCGTTGTAGAGTTCGCAAAGCCGGGGCAAGGCAAGTTACATCGTTTCCTCGATCATATTGTACCCATTTATTGCAAAATGTTTGTTTTAAATTAATAAACATGCATTATTTCATTAGTTCATGTGGGAAGGTTGACCTATATGGATGCAATTTTAATTGCTCTGACTTGATTTCTCATGTATACCTTTGTAACTAGGTAATAATATGACTAGTGAATACCATTAGGATGCTTAGCCATGCTTAGGGACTATTAGCTCATGGGGAAATAAATGCTACTATTTACATTTATTGTTTAACTCTATGTTGGGAAATGGAACTTTAGATATGTTGATATTAAACTACTAAAATTAGACCTAAATGGTGGGCTGTGGGTGCATGGATTTGTTGGTCGCACCCATGGCAATTAATGACCAGTTCGTGGAAACCTCTTGGGCAATTAACCGTACATACCACAAGCGAGCGTGGGCAACGGCTGGGCTTGTAGCGTATCTTCTCCCTCTCCTAGGCACCGTTGGTGAGAATGGGCGTGATGGAGTTGGGTTGGCTTAGGGTCGGGTTGATCGGCTTCCGGATCCATTGTAGCGCAAGGGGGGTAGCCTGGCTAATATGGTGTGCCCTATCGGCAGGTGCAACCTCAGCGTGGTGTGGATGGTTATGGAGAGGTTGCGTGAACGGTCCTGTCACAGCCTCTTGCAGGGTGTCGTGGTGACACGCCGGTACATGGGAACGTGTGTGGGGCCATGTCTTGTGGGTACAGTTGTACACCTCTGGCCAGAATAAAATCTATTCGAATAGCCGCGCCCGTGGTCATGGGTATTTTGGTCAAGACACACCGTGATTAGTATCACCATAGTAAATTGACTTAAAATTTACTGTAGAGGTAGGATGGATGATTGGGCCTGGTCAACGTGGTGTAACATTGATCAGTGGAGGATTAATACTGCTTAATTAATTAACCTTTTTAATGCTTGCGAACTATTACTGTTTATTTACGGCTATTACGCAAATGAACCCTAAGCCTTCCTTTGTCTCCCTTGCATTGTGCATATTCGCGGGTGTGACTTGTTGAGTACTGTGGGTGGTACTCAGTCTTGCTCCCTTTTTCCTCCTCAGCGGTGGAGTACCTGTCCAACGAGAATCATCAGGAGGACTAGGCTAGATCCGCCGTCAAGATGCCTGTGGAATGGAAGCCTCTGCTTGGCTAGCTGTATATAGGCTTTATTTATCTTTACCACTGCATTTATGTAAGACAATTTTATTCTGTTTGTAAGACGCACTTTGTATGGCAACTTGGTATTGTTGTTAACGCCAAAATTTGGCACGGCTCATATCAGATTCGGTAAAGATAGAAGCTATATCAACCGGAGGAAATTAATCCAGAAGAAACCGGATTTGAGAAGGAATCGTGATGACCACGTTATGGCAGTTATTTATCTTATCTATTAGATAGTTTTATCTTTTAGGAAACCTGATCTCTTGTCCGATCAGGTCTGTTAGTTTTCCTTTTCTAGTTAGGAAAGTCCTATTCCGTGTCCTATAAGGACTCATGTAACTCGGGGTATAAATACGTACGCCCGGGCACCTTGTAAATCATCCACACAGATCAATCAAATTCGGCGCATCGCCACCCTTTCGACGGGTTCTTGCTTCTCGAGCGGGGCTGCATCGGTTAGGTCCGAACTCCTGCGAGAGGGTAAGACTCGTCACCCCTTACCTAGGTGTATCTGCTCTATCTAAAGCTGCATCGGTTCGGTCCGACCTCTTAGGCCGATCAGGTATACCACATCACGCGTGCGTAGATCTTATCAGCTTACTGGGGGCGATTTATCATCAGTTCGTGCTGCATCGGTTGGGTCCGACCTACTGAGCTGCCAACGATAAATCGTTCCTGCTAGGTTGATGGTTTTTACGCAAGTGTCTTATCGGAATGTATAGCCGATAAGTTATCTTATTACATCACAGTTGCATTAGGTCTATCGGATTGTTGAGGTTCCTTTATTATTATTAATCTGTGCTGCATCAGTTAGGTCTGAACTACTAGATTGATAATAATAGATTTATTCTTGTCGAGCCGATCGGTGTATATGTGACGTTCTATCGGAGTGCTTAGCCGATAGGTTATCTTTTTATAAAGCCGACTGTATTATCTTTACTATTTTGGTCATCTATATTATCATCGGTTTTCTAGCCGATGCACATGTGTTTCCTTGGCAGTCGGCTAGTTTACTATTCTGCCTATCTATTTTATCATCGGCTTCTAGCCGATGCACATGTTATACTGACAGCTTATCTATTTGCTTATAGCGTTATCGGTTTCCTAGCCGATACACAGGTGCCATCGGCCATCGGCTACAAGGAGCCTACATCAGTCCGTATCGGCCGATAGCCGATGTGCAATTGCTGCTGACCCGGGCACGAGCACAAGCGAGGACCCAGGCACGGGCACGAGACCCGGGCGCGGACAGCTGGGGCCCAGACAAAGTTTTATCATCGGCTTTCAGCCGATGCTCAAGCATTCCTTCGGCAATCGGCTAGCAGGATTCTTATTGGCCGATTAAATCCCTGAGCTAATATTCTCCTTGTCAATTGCTGGGTCAAATTGACTGGCACGCCTATGAACCTCTAATATTTTAGGACCTGCACTGGAGCTAAGCAGATCTCCCAGGCCTTCGCGTGTCTCTAGGCGCCGAACCAGATCATCAGCAAGCTTTTTGGCACACCCGGCGGTTTTCGGCGTCAACACGCTTTTGGCACGCCCGGTGGGACACGATCTTCATATCATCACAATATATCCTATCGGCTGAATCAACACGTTTTTGGCCTGGTGGGACACAGAACTTTGACATGGCTGGAAAAGAGGTCAGCAAAGATGATACAATCCCAGTTACAATGGAAGACTTGACCGAAGAACAGAGACAACAAGTGGAGCAGAACATCAATGATTTTCGGAAGCTTTGTCTTGAATCCTTCGGTATGACAGATCAAGGGCCGATTCAGAAGTCACAATTTCCAAAGCCTGTTCTGATTGATGAATCGAGCCATACATCGCCTGCAAGTTCACAAAAGCCAATTCAAGACATGTTTAATGAAGCAGTTCATCGTGCGTTGACCGATCAATCTAGGGTATTGGTGGACACATTACAAAGCTTGATCAAGAAGGCGGTAGAGCCGATTCAAATACCCGGGGGGCAACAAGATGGGATTCCTCAAGGATATCAAACTGCGTACTATGGGGGGCATCAACAGAGTTATCCAGAAGCTGTTCCTGAGTACAATTATCCGAGGGAATATCAGAATCAGAATCGGCTATCAACTCCACCTCTGCGTTATCACATCAAAGATCCAAGGGAAGAAGAATGGACAGCAAGAATCACAGAGGTGGTGAGAGAACAATTCGGTCTAAGACCGAAGGAAACATTTAGGTATCGGCCTCCATATCCAGATTGGTTTGATAGAGCTCCGTTGCCGCGCCGATACAGAGTACTAGACTTCTTCAAATTCTCAGGGCAAGATGATGTATCTACAGTGGAACATGTCAGCCGATTCTTGGCTCAATGTGGAGAGGCATCGGCTGTAGAAGCTTTGAGAGTTAGACTCTTCCCGTTATCATTATCCGGATCGGCCTTTACATGGTTTTCTTCATTGCCACCTAACTCAGTTCGAGGTTGGGCCGATCTGGAAAAGAGATTCCATAAGTATTTCTTTACGGGGAGTCAGGAGATGAGTTTGATAGACGTAACATCAGTAATACAGAAGCCGGAGGAATCAGTCACAGAATATATCCAGCGGTTTCGAGATGTTAGAAGCCGATGTTATAGTTTAAGTCTGGATGATGCACAGCTGGCCGAGTTAGCATTCCAAGGTTTGGTGGCTCCGATCAAGGAAAGATTTTCATCAGAAGACTTCAAGAGCCTAACACACCTAGTACAAAAGGTATCGGCTCATGAAAGCCGACTTCAAGAGGCCAGGAAGGAATATTGAGGCCTAAACAGAAGAAGAATTTCGAAGTTTGATAACAAACTCCGAAATTGGGGGGCATGTGTTAACGCCAAAATTTGGCACGACTCATATCAGATTCGGTAAAGATAGAAGCTATATCAACCGGAGGAAATTAATCCAGAAGAAACCGGATTTGAGAAGGAATCGTGATGACCACGTTATGGCAGTTATTTATCTTATCTATTAGATAGTTTTATCTTTTAGGAAACCTGATCTCTTGTCCGATCAGGTCTAATAGTTTTCCTTTTCTAGTTAGGAAAGTCCTGTTCCGTGTTCTATAAGGACTCATATAACTCGGGGTATAAATACGTACGCCCGGGCACCTTGTAAATCATCCACACAGATCAATCAAATTCGGCGCATCGCCACCCTTTCAACGGGTTCTTGCTTCTCGAGTGGGGCTGCATCGGTTAGGTCCGAACTCCTGCGAGAGGGTAAGACTCGTCACCCCTTACCTAGGTGTATCTGCCCTGTCTACGGCTGCATCGGTTCGGTCCGACCTCTTAGGCCGATCAGGTATACCACATCACGTGTGCGTAGATCTTATCAGCTTACTAGGGGCGATTTATCATCAGTTCGTGTTGCATCGGTTGGGTTCGACCTACTGAGCTGCCAACGATAAATCGTTCCTGCTAGGTTGATGGTTTTTACGCAAGTGTCTTATCGGAATGTATAGCCGATAAGTTATCTTATTACATCACAGTTGCATTAGGTCTATCGGATTGTTGAGGTTCCTTTATTATTATTAATCTGTGCTGCATCAGTTAGGTCTGAACTACTAGATTGATAATAATAGATTTATTCTTGTCGAGCCGATCGGTGTATATGTGACGTTCTATCGGAGTGCTTAGCCGATAGGTTATCTTTTTATAAAGCCGACTGTATTATCTTTACTATTTTGGTCATCTATATTATCATCGGTTTTCTAGCCGATGCACATGTGTTTCCTTGGCAGTCGGCTAGTTTACTATTCTGCCTATCTATTTTATCATCGGCTTCTAGCCGATGCACATGTTATACTGACAGCTTATCTATTTGCTTATAGCGTTATCGGTTTCCTAGCCGATACACAGGTGCCATCGGCCATCGGCTACAAGGAGCCTACATCAGTCCGTATCGGCCGATAGCCGATGTGCAATTGCTGCTGACCTGGGCACGAGCACAAGCGAGGACCCAGGCACGGGCACGAGACCCGGGCGCGGACAGCTGGGGCCCAGACAAAGTTTTAATCATCGGCTTTCAGCGATGCTCAAGCATTCCTTCGGCAATCGGCTAGCAGGATTCTTATTGCCGATTAAATCCCTGAGCTAATATTCTCCTTGTCAATTGCTGGGTCAAATGACTGGCACGCCTATGAACCTCTAATATTTTAGGACCTGCACTGGAGCTAAGCAGATCTCCCAGGCCTTCGCGTGTCTCTAGGCGCCGAACCAGATCATCAGCAAGCTTTTTGGCACACCCGGCGGTTTTCGGCGTCAACACGCTTTTGGCACGCCCGGTGGGACACGATCTTCATATCATCACAATATATCCTATCGGCTGAATCAACACGTTTTTGCCTGGTGGACACAGAACTTTGACATGGCTGGAAAAGAGGTCAGCAAAGATGATACAATCCCAGTTACAATGGAAGACTTGACCGAAGAACAGAGACAACAAGTGGAGCAGAACATCAATGATTTTCGGAAGCTTTGTCTTGAATCCTTCGTATGACAGATCAAGGGCCGATTCAGAAGTCACAATTTCCAAAGCCTGTTCTGATTGATGAATCGAGCCATACATCGCCTGCAAGTTCACAAAAGCCAATTCAAGACATGTTTAATGAAGCAGTTCATCGTGCGTTGACCGATCAATCTAGGGTATTGGTGGACACATTACAAAGCTTGATCAAGAAGCGCGGTAGAGCCGATTCAAATACCCGGGGGCAACAAGATGGGATTCCTCAAGGATATCAAACTGCGTACTATGGGGGGCATCAACAGAGTTATCCAGAAGCTGTTCCTGAGTACAATTATCCGAGGGAATATCAGAATCAGAATCGGCTATCAACTCCACCTCTGCGTTATCACATCAAAGATCCAAGGGAAGAAGAATGGACAGCAAGAATCACAGAGGTGGTGAGAGAACAATTCGGTCTAAGACCGAAGGAAACATTTAGGTATCGGCCTCCATATCCAGATTGGTTTGATAGAGCTCCGTTGCCGCGCGCCGATACAGAGTACTAGACTTCTTCAAATTCTCAGGGCAAGATGATGTATCTACAGTGGAACATGTCAGCCGATTCTTGGCTCAATGTGGAGAGGCATCGGCTGTAGAAGCTTTGAGAGTTAGACTCTTCCCGTTATCATTATCCGGATCGGCCTTTACATGGTTTTCTTCATTGCCACCTAACTCAGTTCGAGGTTGGGCCGATCTGGAAAAGAGATTCCATAAGTATTTCTTTACGGGGAGTCAGGAGATGAGTTGATAGACGTAACATCAGTAATACAGAAGCCGGAGGAATCAGTCACAGAATATATCCAGCGGTTTCGAGATGTTAGAAGCCGATGTTATAGTTTAAGTCTGGATGATGCACAGCTGGCCGAGTTAGCATTCCAAGGTTTGGTGGCTCCGATCAAGGAAAGATTTTCATCAGAAGACTTCAAGAGCCTAACACACCTAGTACAAAAGGTATCGGCTCATGAAAGCCGACTTCAAGAGGCCAGGAAGGAATATTGAGGCCTAAACAGAAGAAGAATTTCGAAGTTTGATAACAAACTCCGAAATTGGGGGGCATGTGTTAACGCCAAAATTTGGCACGACTCATATCAGATTCGGTAAAGATAGAAGCTATATCAACCGGAGGAAATTAATCCAGAAGAAACCGGATTTGAGAAGGAATCGTGATGACCACGTTATGGCAGTTATTTATCTTATCTATTAGATAGTTTTATCTTTTAGGAAACCTGATCTCTTGTCCGATCAGGTCTAATAGTTTTCCTTTTCTAGTTAGGAAAGTCCTGTTCCGTGTTCTATAAGGACTCATATAACTCGGGGTATAAATACGTACGCCCGGGCACCTTGTAAATCATCCACACAGATCAATCAAATTCGGCGCATCGCCACCCTTTCAACGGGTTCTTGCTTCTCGAGTGGGGCTGCATCGGTTAGGTCCGAACTCCTGCGAGAGGGTAAGACTCGTCACCCCTTACCTAGGTGTATCTGCCCTGTCTACGGCTGCATCGGTTCGGTCCGACCTCTTAGGCCGATCAGGTATACCACATCACGTGTGCGTAGATCTTATCAGCTTACTAGGGGCGATTTATCATCAGTTCGTGTTGCATCGGTTGGGTTCGACCTACTGAGCTGCCAACGATAAATCGTTCCTGCTAGGTTGATGGTTTTTACGCAAGTGTCTTATCGGAATGTATAGCCGATAAGTTATCTTATTACATCACAGTTGCATTAGGTCTATCGGATTGTTGAGGTTCCTTTATTATTATTAATCTGTGCTGCATCAGTTAGGTCTGAACTACTAGATTGATAATAATAGATTTATTCTTGTCGAGCCGATCGGTGTATATGTGACGTTCTATCGGAGTGCTTAGCCGATAGGTTATCTTTTTATAAAGCCGACTGTATTATCTTTACTATTTTGGTCATCTATATTATCATCGGTTTTCTAGCCGATGCACATGTGTTTCCTTGGCAGTCGGCTAGTTTACTATTCTGCCTATCTATTTTATCATCGGCTTCTAGCCGATGCACATGTTATACTGACAGCTTATCTATTTGCTTATAGCGTTATCGGTTTCCTAGCCGATACACAGGTGCCGTCGGCCATCGGCTACAAGGAGCCTACATCAGTCCGTATCGGCCGATAGCCGATGTGCAATTGCTGTTGACCCGGGCACGAGCACAAGCGAGGACCCGGGCACGGGCACGAGACCTGGGCGCGGACAGCTGGGGCCCGGATAAAGTTTTATCATCGGCTTTCAGCCGATGCTCAAGCATTCCTTCGGCAATCGGCTAGCAGGATTCTTATTGGCCGATTGAATCCCTGAGCTAATATTCTCCTTGTCAATTGCTGGGTCAAATTGACTGGCACGCCTACGAACCTCTAATATTTTAGGACCTGCACTGGAGCTAAGCAGATCTCCCAGGCCTTCGCGTGTCTCTAGGCGCCGAACCAGATCATCAGCAAGCTTTTTGGCACACCCGGCGGTTTTCGGCGTCAACAATTGTGTACCTTGGTTTTCCTGGATAGGGATTTAATACATAAAAATATTCAGAATTCCGATTACGAATTTCTGGGCGTTACAGTTTCTAAGCAAGGGGAACTAGTCCTAGGTTCTCATTTTGAGAGATCGGGTAAAAAATTGGAAAACCTAAGGAATGGGATCGAAACTAATACCTTGAGATGAGGAATCGCAAAAATGTTGACAAGACAGAGTCTCCGACCACCCAAGAGGAAGGAAACGTGAATGCCCGAAGGTTTTTGACGGTGGGAATGAAAAAATCACCACAGGAGGGTATGAGAGCAAGTTAGGGTTGAGAGGAGACGAAATGAGGAGAGAGAAGACTCCTAGCCGCGCACAGGGGCTAAAAACCGTCGGCCGGCCGACTGGAACCTTCGGGCTGTGGAGCCGAAGCTTCTGGCCCGATTTTTGGACAGAGATAACGGGTCAAAACCTCCGACCAGATTTTTCTAGAATGGATAAACAAGGGTATTTTTACACAAAGGAAGTGGACATGATTTTTCGTTGACCCACATGGAACCAACAGCAATCAATCAGCATATAACAATAGTCATAATGCAGATCAACAACGAAAAGAACCAAATTTTCGCAATTAAAACTAGCACACAAGGATTTTCTCAAATATTTTGAGAAAATGAGTTTGTAAAGAATAGGGGGAATGTTGGAGCTCCGTTCCTGGTGTTAAGACCATTTTCTACACAAGAAGGTGCCTCAAGAACATAGGAGCTCACTTTGATTAACACTCTTATGACACATACTTGATTTTTGATTAGTCAAGTACTTAGTCATGCAATGTTTCGAGAATCTAGGATATTGAGCTCACTCCTAAGCTCACAAAATATTTTCTCATCTAAGGGCTTGATGAAGATATCGACAAGTTGGTGTTCGGTTCTCACATGGGTAATGGCGATATCTCCTTTGGCTTCGTGGTCTCTCAAGAAGTGGTGTGTTATGTCAATGTGTTTGGCTCTTGAGTGTTGGACAGGATTGTTGGCTATTTTGATGGCACTCTCATTGTTACAAAGAAGTGGGATTTTGGTCATTGTTTAGCCATAGTCTTGAAGGGTTTGTTTCATCTAAAGGAGCTAAGCACAACATGAGCCGGCGGCTATGTATTCCGCCTCGGCGGTGGATAGGGCAATAGAGTTTTGCTTCACGGAGCCCCAAGAAACTAGAGACCGTCCAAGGAATTGACAAGTCCCTGTTGTGCTCTTGCAGTCAACCTTACACCTGATATAATCGAAATTGGAATATCCAATTAGCTCAAAAATACAACGCTTAGGATACCATAGGCCGAAATTAGGAGTGTGCACCAAATATCTTAGAATTCTCTTAACGGCAACAAGATGACATTCTTTAGGCGCCGCTTGAAAGTGAGCACACATGCACACACTAAGCACAATATTCGGTCTAGATGCACAAAGGTAAAGAAGAGGTCCAATCATGAAGCGATATACCTTTTAATCCACCAGTTTGCCGTTGTCGTTGAGGTCGAAATGCCCATTTGTTGGTATTGGAGTCTTGATGGGCTTGGCTCCCTCCATCTCGAACTTCTTGAGGATGTCCTTGAGATACTTGGATTGCGAGATGAAGGTTCCATCCTTTTGTTGTTTGACTTGAAGCCCGAGGAAGAAGGTGAGCTCCCCTATCATCGACATCTCAAACCTTCTAGTTACAATCTTGCTAAACTCTTTACTAAAAGAAGTATTAGTAGAGCCAAATATTATGTCATCGACATAAATTTGGCATATAAATATATCATTCTTGAATTTCTTAATGAAGAGAGTAGTGTTGGCTTTGCCTATTTTAAAGCCATTTTTGAGTAGAAAGTCACGAAGGCATTCATACCAAGCTCTAGGGGCTTGCTTGAGCCCGTAGAGCGACTTGTGAAGCTTGTAGACGTGATTTGGATATTTGGGATCTTCAAATCCGGGTGGTTGCTCCATATATACCAACTCGGAGATTGGTCCATTGAGAAACGTACTCTTGACGTCTATTTGATAAAGCTTGAAATCATGGTTAGCAGCATAAGTTAACAAAATTCGAATGAACTCAATGCAAGCAACCAGCGCAAAGGTTTCACCAAAATCGAGACCCTCGACTTGGGTGAACCCTTGAGCCACTAATCGTGCTTTGTTGCGAGTGACTACTCCATTCTCGTCTTGTTTGTTGCGGAAGACCCACTTGGTGCCGATGACGTTTTGCTTGGGTCACTCCACCAATAACCACACTTGATTGCGGGTGAAGTTGTTTAACTCCTCTTGCATAGCCATCACCCAATCCGGATCATCGAGTGCTTACTCCACCCTAATTGGCTCCAAAGACGAGACAAAAGAGTAATTCTCACAAAAGTGAGCGACCCAGGAGCGAGTGGTTACCTCTCTTTGGATATCACCAAAAATATTGTCGACAGGATGATCTCTTTGCACGGTGTGGTGAATTCTTGGATGGTGCACCGGGGGGACTTGAACTCGCACGGTGTCTCTTGGTTCACTAGTGCCCTCGGCATCGATCCCATCCACACGTGCTAGATCATCCCCTTGATCGACTCTTGTGCTCGGAGGCGTCACTTGAGTGGAAGAAGCTTGTTCAGTGCCTCTTTGCTCCTCTATCTCTTCTAGCGGCCTCACTTCTCCAATTGCCTTTTTGTTGATGTCGTGTCCCGTGACTCCTTCACCTAGCATCTCAATCTCAATTTGCTTCACTTGGAAGCCATTAGTTTCATCAAATGTCATATCTCTCGTGGTTTCAACAATTCTAGAGACTTTGTTGAAAACACGATAGGCGTGAGCATTTGACTTATATCTGAGTAAGAATCCTTCATCCACTTTTGGAGCAAACTTGGATGAGCGAGGTCTCTTACTCAAAATGAAACATTTGCAACCAAAGACACGAAAGTAGGAGACATTGGGTTTGTTACCGGTGAGGAGTTCGTATGCCATCTTTCTGAGAATCTTGTGGAGGTAGAGGCGATTGAGCGCATGACACGCGGTGTTCACCGCATCCGCCCAAGAGATGATCGGGGTCTTGTATTCATCCAGCATAGTTCTTACCATCTTGACAAGAGAGCGGTTCTTCCTCTCCATAACTCCATTTTGAGGTGGATCATATGGAGCGGAAAACTCGTACTTAATCCCCTCGTCATCAAGGAATTCCTCCAATTAAATATTCTTGAACTCCCTCCATTGCCACTTCTAACTTTCTTGATCTTGAGCTTGAACTCGTTTTGGGCTCACTTGGTAAATTTTTTGAAGATTCCTTGGGTTTCACTTTTATCTTGCAAAAAGAACACCCAAGTGAAGCGAGAAAATTCATCAACAATTACGAGCTCATATTTGTTACATCTGATGCTTAGGTAGGCCACGGGACCGAAGAGATCCATGTGAAGTAGTTTCAACGATCTTGAGGAAGTCATGATGTTCTTCACGAGATGTGGGTTCTTGTAACGCCCCGATTTTTCGAACCATTAAAAACTATTTTAATAAAACCCTAATTTCTAAAAACTCTATATTTTTGTGTGCAATTAAGAACTAAGTGCCTCGGATCTCAATTTAATCCCCTCCTTGAAACTCCGAGATTTCCCCCAAATTCTGCAGTCAAAATCTCGAACCGAACTCAAAACCTTAAATTCGAATTTTGCAATTCGAGTTTTCCCTCCGAAGTGTTCCACTAAAATCTCCCTTATTTTTTCTCCTCACAGAAACTCAAAATTCCCTCCAAAAATCTCTTTCCAAGATCCCTGATTAATAGTTGAAAGTTAAATTTGAAATTCCCCTAGACATTCCTTTCCTCCCTCAAAAATCCCTTTAAAAGATTTCAAACTCCTATGTGCATATATATATATATAATCTCAAGTCTGGGAGCCCTAGTTTTAAATTCTTGGGATTTTGCAAACTCAAATGTCCTAGTTTGGAAATTAATACCCATTCAAAATCCCCAAAAACCTTCCCTGAAAAATCGTGGGAAAAATATTAAATTGTACTGTTCATAGTGGGCCGCCTCATCTTTTTTTCTCTCTTCGGCCCATCTCCTATTCGGCCTCCCATCCCCTTACCCGCGGCTCTGACAGCACGGGCCCGCCCGGCAGCCTCTGGCCGAGAACTCCCGCAGCGCCCACGCCACTACCAGCCCGGGCCCAAGTAACAGCGACCGCACCTCCCTTTGGCCTCTCCCCTCACCCCATGTGCCCCGCGCCGAGCGCGCCACGCGCCTCGCACCGCGCCTACGCCGCGCCCGCACCGTGCCCGTCCCCGACACACGGACCCCACCTGCCAGCCGGGCCTGCGCGAGAGGATCGTCTTCTTCCTCGCCTCTCTCTCTCTCGCGCCACATGCTCGACGGAATGCGCACGTGGCCAGCCGAGTGCCGTAGGCGTGCACGGCTTCCCCGCCCGGCGCCGCCCGACAGCCTCGCGCCACACGCCGCCATGCCATGCCTGCCCATCGTGCCTCGCGCCGCCGGGAAAGCCATGCCACCGCCATGGCCGAGCTCAGAGCTCGCGCCACCGCCTCTCTAGCCCGTCGTCTAGCGCCGCTCTTCCCCTATAAAACCTGGACGAGCTCCTTCCCTTTTCCCCCACCGCCGCCGCGTCCTCCCCGCGTCGCCGCGCTCGGCCCGAGCCCGGGCTGAGCTCGATACCGCTGCCGCCTCCGTGATTTACTCCCTCTTTTCCCCTCTGGTGAGCACTCCATCTTCTCCCTTTCTCCTCTCTTCCCCCAGCAATCACCCAAGCTCAAAATCCCCTTTGCCCAAGCCCGCCGCCGACGCCTACGCTCCACCGCCACCGAGCACCATTCTCTCTCCCCGCCGTCTCTAGAAGTCGCCGCTGGCCACCGTCGCGTGTCGTCCTCTCGATCCAAGCCGTCCAGCGCACTCCCCTCCTTCCCCGCTTCCCTTTTCAGTGCTCCGCTGCCGCCGGCCCGCCGCCGCTCACCGGCGCCACTCGAGCGCTGACCGCCGTCGATCTTCCTCGGCCTCTCTTTCTCTCGCTCGCTCTCTCTCTGTCTCTCGCTCTCTATGTGTGTGTCTCTCTCTGTCGTGTGGCCCCATTCTCCTCATCCGTATGACATGTGGATCCCACTGACACATGGCCCTTCTCAATAACTCTCTCCCTGTTCTCACGCTCCCACCCTGAGCCACTTACATGTGGTCCCCACAATCTCTCTCACAGTGCCTGACATAAGGGCCCTACTCCATAACCTTCGCACTAAAACCCAGATATGTGGACCCCATATGTTATCCCCTCTCTCATTTTCTCTTACAGGTAGTCCCCACTCTCTTTGACATGTGGCCCCCCTCTCTCAGCCTTCTCTCACACACTGATACCCACTTGTTAGAATATTCTATAGAATATTTTTTTTCCAAAATTCAAATAAATCCTTTTATTTCTAAAAAAATCCTATTAAACTTCAAAAATTCATATCTTTTCAACAGTAACTCTGATCGACCCCATTCAAGTCTCAAAATTTTTCTAAAATTGAGATCTACCTCATGGAACTATTAGTTATTAATAATAATATTTTATTTCTAGGGTTTTTGTGTATTTTTCTCTCGTTGCGTGTAGTCGACGACGACGGAAATTGTTTCGGACATTGGAATTCGAGAAATTTGAAGACGAAGTGAGAGGCAAGTTATTCCTTGAACATATTGTTCCCAGTTTATAAAATATTTTGTTTGCCAAACTGTATTTTAATGCGCATGTTAAATTGGATTTGGCCTCGGTTTGCGCGACGAACCAATGGACCTACCCAGTAGTTGCAATAACCTGTAGGCTTGAAAAACCCTATTCCTTGTCGCTCCACCTCTGTGTTACCTCGGCATCCGTGCTCTACAAGCATGGGTATCGATGGTTCCACTTAAATCACATGTGCTGTCGCAATGGGAAAACCTAGATTTATGAAACCTTTCAACCCGACACGCGGTGTCGGTATGTTTGCAAAATAAAGAAATAGTTGCGAAAACTCGCTATGCGAAGTGATTGCCTGGGCAGGGATGCTTTGTATTCGCATATAAGGACCAGTTCCTTGGGCAATTGCACTGACCATAATACAGTGCGACCACACGGACGGTATGGGACGCCCCTGGCTAAGTATTTAGCCGGAATAGGGTTACCTCGCATGCTAGTAGATATGGAACGCTGGGATAAGGTGTTTGAGGGTATCTCCAAGTTCCTGAGTAGAGCAAGGAAAGGAAGCTTGCCCAGTACTCGACCAAGGAGTTTAGGGTATTTGATTAATGCGTGATGCTTGATTGAGTTTGGCCCATCTATCGGGCATAAGGTACCCTGGGATAGCTCCTGAAAGGCCTTGTCACGAACCTCCCCTACTTGGCTAGTAAGGGAGTAAGGTTGCGTCGTGTGGGGAAAGCGTACACCTCTACAGAGATTTGAACTGTTCGAACAGCCATGCGCACGGTCATGGGCGATGTGAAGTGATTCCTCTAGCGTAGTTTTGTTCGTCCGCTTGAGTTGTTGCAAAGCAATTCACGGACAAGATTAAGGTGAGAGCCTCTTTCCAGTAACAACTAGATCAACCCACACTTAGGGTTTTGGAAAATATTTTAAAATAAAATATTTGCAAAATAAACCCTAGCCTTTCTTGATGGCCTGCATAACTCATAGCTCCCGTGACTTGCTGAGTATGTATGTGCTCAATCCATTATCTTTTTCCCTCCTTCAGGAAGAGTGAAGTTGAAGTGAAGATTAGGGTTTCTTTCCTAATCCCAAGTCGTTACTTGTGGATTGGGTTCTTACTACGCTGTCGTTCCGCTGCTGCTGTTCTGTTTGTAGGTTGCTGCTCAGGGCTTACCTGAAGTCATAACTTATAAAGGTATAATCTATATAAATATTTTATTTAGCTGCTATGATACATCTCGATTGACCGCGGGTACCAGCAAGGTTTCCTGGGACTGGTACCAGCAATGCGGTTCCGTGGGAGTTGGTTTATGCCAATCTCCTGTGGCGCTCCCTCTCTGGTGTCACCATAGGTGGTGCCAGGGCGGGGATCGTTACAGTTCCCAACTTGCTTTCTGGCTTGACAAACGCTACACACACGGTCTTTCTCAAATGTGACGTTAGATAGTCCAAGGATGTGTTCCCCCTTTAGAAGATTCGATAAGTTCCTTATCCCCGCATGGGCTAGCCTTCGGTGCCAAAGCCACCCCATTCAGGATTTTGCAATCAAGCAAGCTTCCGGGTTTACTTTATTTAGGTCAAAGTCTACTAGGTAAATGTAATGGTTGCATTTTTAATTTGTGCCAAAACTATTTTAAATAAAAATCTAAATTCATATATATATATATGACTTTTTACTAGAGTTTGGAATTTTGTGCCTATGTGTGATCCCCAAAAAAAAAAATTTCTCCAAAAATCAGCCCTATAACCTCTGCAGAGATCCCCTAAATTTTCTAAAAAATTTAAAACCCTATTCAAAACCAAATTTCAAAATTAAAATCTTCAAAAAAACCCTTTTCAATCAATCCCTGGAAAAAGATTAGAAGTCACTGTGTAGTCGGGCCGCTCTCCTCCTCTTTCGGTCCACCTCTCTCTCCTCCCCACGACGGCCTGCTCGTGACCTAGCAGCAGGCCGCGCGTGGGATTAAATCCCCGTGGGCCCTGCCTGTCAGTGACATTGCTCCAGCTCTCCCCCATAGACGCCCAATCGAACACGTGGACGGCTCCGATCGACACTGCCGCGCGAGCCTCCAAATCAACCGATGACAGTGTCATCGTCAACCTCCCGCCGCTCGCTCACTCTCTCTCTTCTCCCGATCTCTCCTCACCCATACCTCTTTGTCTCACTCCCCTTTTCAAGCACCGGCCTCCGTCGTCAATGCCACCGTCCCATCCTTGCGTCAGCACCGGCGAGAAAACCGCTCCACCATCGTCGCCGTGAGCTCCGGAGTCAAAGAGCTTGACACAGCAGCTTTTTCCCTCACCGTCGGACGCCAAATGGCAACGAGCACACGCAGGCACCTTGTCCCGTCGCTTCGCCGTCATCTCTTCTTCCCATTTTTCCCCCCTGCAGCCGATGACGCGCACCACAGTGCTCCAACCCATTGTTGCGTCTCGTCGGCGGAGCTCGAGCTTATCCCCTTGTGCCACCGCCTTAGTCCATCGTCTGCTAGCTCTCGAGCTTCGCTATAAATAGGGCAACACCTCCCTCCTCCGGCCGCCAAGAAACCGAGCCCGAGCAAGCTCGCCACCGAGAGCCTCTCTCCGCCGCATACTAATTCAAGCACCGCCGCCACTCTAGACCTCCACCGCCCAATCCATCGCCACCGTTGAGCTCTCTGAACCACCACGAACCCCATGCGCCATTCCCCGCTGCCGATTAGCCCCTAAATAAAAAACCCCCAAATCCTCCCTCCGCCGTCCACCATCGCCGCCGCTCCCATTCTCGCCGTAGACGAGGTAAATCCCAAAATAACCCTCCCCTAGCTTCCTCACGAGACACTGCACTCACACAACCGGAAACCCGAGCCAACCGCCACCCGAATGGTCACCGGCGGCGACCAAATGACCACCGCCGCTGCCGCCACTTCTAGACTACCGTCGTCGACCATCTTCCGACGCCCGCTAGGCCAATCTGAGCCATTCAATAGATTCCTTGTCCCCTCCGCTCTCCGCCAATATCGGCTGCTCGCCGTGGTTCGCCGCTGCCGACGAGATCGACTCCGGCGACCGTCGGCCGTCGATCTCCCACCGTGGTCAGCCCGACGGTCCATGCCGATGTGGCATGCCACGCGGCGTGCCGCGTCAGCTGGCGCGGCCCACCTCCAGGGTCTGGTCCCACACGCCAGCGACCCGATTCCGCACTGACCCACCGGGCCCATGTGTCCGCGACACTGTCTCTCTGCCACCTCGGTCCCACCTGCCAGCCTCTATCTCCTCTCTCTTTACTGTTTTGCCGGCCCCACATGTCAGTCACCAAGCTCTCTCTTTCTCCCCTAACAGCTTGACCCCACATGTTAGCCTCAGTACCTTTCCCTCTCTCCTGACTGACGACCCCACCTGTTAGCCTCTGGATTCCTTTTTCTTTTCTTTTCTTTTATTTCTTTTCTTTCCTAAAATAATTTTAATCCTTTTTAATCCCAAGAAATTGACCCAAACTTTGAAAATTCATAACTTTTAAACCGTAACTCCGTTTAAGCCCATTCAACTGTCAAAATTTTTCTAAAATTGAGATCTACACACTGGCACTATTAGTTGTATGAGATAGGTTCTAATTCTTGGTGTTTTTGCCTATTTTCTTTTGCGACGCGTGGAGACTATTTCCGAGGAGTCACTGAAGGAAGTTTTTGTCGAAGACTCGCAAGACCTCGAGCAAGGCAAGTCACCCTTGACCATATTGGACCCATGATTTAAAATTTATTTTCTAAAAACTTGCATAATTAGGAACACGACTGTTATCGGCCATGATTCGTGATGGAATCCGTCAGGCCTAACCTATTTGGTGCATTTTACCCCCCTTGGATAAATTTATGCCCTGTCCTTTCTAACCTTGTCATCATGATGTTCGTACTTGAGTACGAATATCGATGATCCTATTTTATCTAAAACTAAAAATATGACGATGGGAAAAACTAGGGTTTAAATAAAATAATTTTTAACCCTTGACACCCTTGGTCGAGTATTTGCGGAATAAAACGGTTTTACAAAATTTGGTCATGAGTCGGCGCTGCCTGTGTGGCTCCAACTTCACGTGACATTTAAGGACCGTTTCCTTGAGGAATTGCACTGAGCATATAACAGTGCGACCATACAGGTGGAATGAGACGCCCCTGGCCGAGTTACTAGTGTTTCCAGGAT
The DNA here is from genome assembly GCA_003991445.1 of Oryza meyeriana var. granulata. Classification (NCBI taxonomy): domain Eukaryota; kingdom Viridiplantae; phylum Streptophyta; class Magnoliopsida; order Poales; family Poaceae; genus Oryza; species Oryza meyeriana. The sequence goes on from RYFJ01003224.1 coordinate 102,475, forward strand.
GGTTTTCGGTTGCTAATAAATGTGGGAGTGGTTGGGCGCCAAGAGGGAGATATACCCCCGTCCCTGAGTACAGGAAATGAGTTCCTGGTACTTGGTTGAGAGAACCCATTTATAGGGCAACATGCTATCTTAGGAAGGCTCTGGAAAGGCCTTGTCGTGAACCTCCCCGCTTGGCCAGTGTGGGAGTAAGCTTGCGTCGTGTGGAAAAAGCGTGCACCCTTTTCAAAGGTCTATAAACTGTTCGAACAACCGTGCCCACGGTTATGGGCAGATGTGAAGTGATTTCTCTAGTATAAATTTTATTTTATAAATATCTGTGCAATTGTATTGCGGGTTGGGAACCTTTACCCAAATCGGTCTGGGCGACCGATGGACGGCCTGTGTGGCCTGAAACGGGCCTGTGTGACCCGTGGTGTTGGATGACACCGTAATTGAGTTTGTCTGAGTTAAATGACAAGTTTTAAACTTAAGGATCCACCTAAATGGAGGTACTAGAGGATGGTACGCTCCAAATCGGAAATTGTGACAAGTCTCAGACTTGTGGAATGGGTTGAGACGCGAGTCTCTTCCCGACTAACTTAACTGAGGTGAGTTGTTGCAAAGCAACTTATGGAATGGATTGAAGCATGAGCTTCTTTCCGACAACTCAAAGAGCACACTTAGAATTATAAAACCACAAAATCTTTAAAAACCACTTTTGCGAAAATAACCCTAATCTTCCTTGCTAAATCTTGCATGCCACCAAATTTCCGTGACTTGCTGAGTACCTTGTGTACTCACCCTTGCTTACTTTCTCTCAGAAGTCGATGAAGATGAAGACCCCACCCTCAGCTAGTTCTATCAAGACTAAGTCGATACGAGGAGTTTTAGGGTTTCGATCTAGGTCCCAAGCTTTGCTTGTGGGTATAGGTCTATCCGTGTTGTTCCGTTGCTTACTTTTGTAATGTATCGTTGTATGTCTCGGGTTCTGTCCGAGGCTGCAACTTATGTAAGTACTATGTATAATAAATAAAGCAAGTTTGGCTGTGATCTACCGATGTCCTGTATGTACCAGCTAGTCTCTTGGGACCGGTACAGGTATTATAGGTAATGATGTTCTTCCTCTGTTAACCTGTACGGGTTAACGGGAGAGGGGCATTACAGAGGTGGTATCAGAGCCTAGGTTTGGCCCCTAGGAACGAAACCCCCATGTTAGGAAGGCCCTAAGGACGATACGTTCCAAAAACTATTTGCAAAAACTTAAGACTTTCTTACTTCTTCCCTTTCCTTAGCAGAGTTTCGAAAAATTTTACTAACCTCTTGTTTTCAAATTGTAGATGGCCGCTAGCAGCACTCACCTCTCCTACGGTGAAGGCCAGGGAGGCTTCGTCGAGATTCTCCGAGACTTGGCTCACTACCTTGGATACTCCGCTCCACAGTTCGCAGGTTTGACCATCGCCACTGTACCTCCCTGTTTCTGCCTTACCCTCCGCCTCCATCCCCTCCGTCCCGAGTTACGCCGTCACCATTTTGTGATGGTGAGGCCTACACTCCAGCTCGCCTACCAGGACGTGGCCTTTGCGGCCATTCGTCGTCTCTGTGACCAGTACTACCCTCTCCTTGATTCTTCTTGCTTTCGCCTTCTTCCCCACCGAGTTAGTGGATCATCCACTAGCATCTATCCTTACACCTGCTGTGAGTCATCTCCTTCTCTGACTCGTTTTGTCGAGATGACCACCGCCTTGGACCACCAGTACTGCCGACTCTTAGAGGCATACCGCAACCTCGAGAGGCACTACCACTCCCTCCGAGACTACATTCCTCCATCCCCACACACCCTAACTTCCGCCCACACCACCGACTTTCCTGACCCCACCGAGGGATATGCCACCAGTTCCCAGAGTTCCTCCCCGACACCACCTTCTTCTCCACCTCATCATCGATGCCGCATGACTGCGCGTGAGTACCTTGCGCAGTTTACTCCTTGCCCAGTTGCTACTCCAGCCGGCGCCTCTGCACCAGCTCCAGCACCTAGCCCAGCCGTTCCACTGTCAGTTGCTCCTATCCTTCCGTCCTCTCACCTTCCTATCCTGTCTGAGGAGGAGGATCCTTCCGAGCGTGTGCTGATTGGGAGCGAGGAGCAGGAGTAGAGCAGCAGCAGTGTAGGGCAGTAGGATGTATATAGCAGTCGTCAGACATTTTGTATCGTCACCAACTCAGTAGGAGTCATGGCGAGTAGTGCGTGTGTGTGTTATGTATGGTAGTCCGCATCTTGTATGGTGTGCGTCCAGTCCATGCTACTTGGCCACCCCTCTTGTATATAAATAAAGTACCTATGTTTAAAAAAATCAGTTTGTGCTTGTGAGCCTTCTTCTTTCTTCCTTTACTCCTTCCCTCATTATTCTCCTCCCTTCTCCCTTATAGATGGCTCACCGCAACCAATGACAAAGGCGTACTCTAGCTCGATATGGATATGAGGATGACCAAGTACCAGTTTGGAACCAAGGAAACAACCTGCAGGATCAGGAACAAGGGTCCGAAAACAACGTGAACTCGCCCCCTCACCCTGACCCAGTCCAACAAGACTTACCTCCGTCCCCACCACTAAACATAGACCCACAGCATATCCTAGCTATCCAAACACAGATTCTGCAGGGCATAGCTCAAAGTCTGGCCATGCTCCAACAAAATCCTCAAGCCCCACAAGCTCCACAGAATGGAAGGGCTAAACTCACGGAGTTCCTTCCATCCCGCCCTCCGGAATTTTCCCAAACCGCTGAACCGATAGAAGCCGATGATTGGCTTAAGGACATAGAACGGAAGCTTAACCTGATACAATGCATTCCCATCGAGAAGAGACTATTCGCAGCACACCAACTAAGGGGACCTGCCGCGGATTGGTGGGATAACTACTGCGCTGCTCATGAGGATTCCTCGACTATCACGTGGGATGAGTTCGCGATTGCCTTTCGGGCAACCTACGTGCCCGAAAGCATTATCGACATGAAGAGAGTAGAGTTTGAGCAACTCAAGCAGGGATCCTCAAGCATAAATGAGTACTTGAGCTGTTTCAATAAGTTGGCTCGGTACGCTACAGAAGAGGTGAACACGGATAAAAAGAAGATATGGCGCTTCCTTAAAGGAATGAACGTGGGAATACGGATTCAGCTTATAAGTCATGATTTCCCCACGTTCTAGCAAATGATTAACAAGGCTTTGATGGTAGAAGACACCCGCAAGGAAGCCGACGACTATTGAAAGAGAAAGATGGCTCATTCCGGATTTAACCCTCGTGGTGGGCAACGACTGAGAATAACCCAGCCAACCCAATATCGTTCGGCTGCCCCACAATACAGTCAACCCACTGGAAGCACACCCCGCCCACCAATGCCACCACCACCTCGATCGAGTAGTTTCACCTCAGGCTCTAGGGGAAGCAACCTTGCCCCAACCAATACCCAACCAAGAAATCCTGCTAATCTTGCGAGAATAAGGTGCTACGCCTGTCACGACTACGGGCATTATGCCAAGGACTGCCCTAAGAACAAGGAGGGTACCACACCAACATGATCCAACGTTAGTACTGCTAGAGCTCCTGCACCTGTACCAGGAAGGATTAACCCACAAGTCAGCGGGCAAGCTTCTCGTACTACTTCAGCCTTTTGAAGAGGCCGAGTGAACCACATCTAGGCAGATACGGCTCAGAAAGCCCTAGATGTGGTCATGGGTACGTTTCTCCTTAACTCCGTACCCGCAGTCGTTTTGTTTGATTCGGGAGCTTCCCATTCGTTCATCTCGGGCTTTGGTGAACAAAAATGGTTGGGAAACTGTTGTCGCCGAAAATCACCGGCAGCGTCGGGAACGAGCCGATGATATGGTTCAGCGCCTAGAGACACGCGAAGGCTTGGGAGATTTGCTTAACTCCAGTGCAGGTCCTAAATCTTGAGGTTCGTAGGCGTGCCAGTCAATTTGACCCTGCAATTGACAAGGAGATAGAAAATATTAGATCATTGAGCCAATCGGCTGGAAGCCGAATTGGACTCGCTCCATCGGCCGATGGCCGATATAAACGAAGCACTTATACATCGACTGGAGGCCGATGATGGCTTAGATAGACAATAAATAAACCATGTAGCTAAGGAACCAATAACAATATAACTAAACTAGCCGATTACTGATATAATGTGTATCGGCCGGAAAGCCGATAACGGTGTAGAGTGCCAAAAACGTGAAGCGATGCAATCGGCCTTAATTAATAAAACATAACCTACCGGCTAGGCACTCCGGTAGAACATTGCATAAACACCCATCGGCTTAGCAAGAATAAATCTATCATTATCAATCTAGTAGTTCAAACTTAACTGATGCAGCACAGATTAATAATGATAAGAAAACCTCGATGAGCCGATAGATCTGATGCAATCGTGATGTGATATATGATAACTTATCGGCTATACATCCCGATAAAACACTTGCATAAATCGATCAACCTAGCAGAAATAACTTATCATGCAGTTTAGTAGGTCGGACCTAACCGATGCAGCACAAACTGATGATAAGTTACACCCAGTAAGCCGATAAGCCTATGCACACGTGATGTGATATATCTACTCGGCCTATGAGATCAAACCTAACTGATGCAGCCGTAGACAGAACAGATATATCGTGGTAAGCCGACTACCGTAGGCCGACTAGAATATCGGACCTAACCGAGGAAATCCTAGCCGATACGGTAGTCGGGGTAACGAGACTTACCCTCTCGCAGGAGGTCGAACTTAACCGATGCAGCCCGGCTAGAGAAGCAAGAACCCGTTGAATAGGGTGGCGATGTGTTGAAGTTTGTATTGATCTGTTTGATAATTTACATGGTCCCCGGGCATACGTATTTATACCCCGAGTTGATATAGTCCTGATTAGATGCAAAACAGGAGTTTCCTAATTATAAAAAGAAAAACAACAAGTCCTAATCGGACACGAGATCAGGTTTCCTAAAAATTATTATCTCTACCTAATTTATAGATAAGATACTAATTGCCTCTCCATGGTCTTCACGATTCCTTCTTGAATTCAGCTTCTTCTGGATCTAATTCCCGCCAGTTAACCATGATTTTTCCTTAACCGAATCCAATAAAGATCCGTACCAAATTTTGGCGTTAACACATGCCCCCCAATTTCGGAGTTTGTTATCGAACTTCGAAATTCTTCTGTTTGGGCTTTAGATTCCTTTCATACCGAGGCGGCCCAAGATAGCCCACTTTCCTTAAATGTTTGAAACAGTGCTAACGGCCTCGATTCTCGCTCGGTCATCATACCTCTATAAACCGCTTCGCCTTCCTAGCCTCCTTTCTTTACGCTTTCACATCACCAGAGTCCTTTCCACTTCCTCCAAGACCTCGACGAACTCCGGCGAACCCAGGCGAACCGCCACGGTCTTCTTCTTCAACCTCCGATCTTCTCTCATCTTCTTCTTCCACGATGGCTTCAGCGGTCGCCGTCCCAGAGATAATCTTCTTGTCTGATCGCTCTCTCTGCCTTGTAACTCAGATTGAATCTGCTGTCATCTTCATCTGTTCTTCACGTTCTTGTTTACTGTAGCACCTTAGAGACCAGATTTTGATTCCAGCCGCCGATTACCCGAACTTCTTCTACCATGGTCCCATGGGTAGTGAAGATCCTACTGATTTCATCAACGCCGAAACTCAACACATCCCTTTCAAGAACTCTGCCATGTTAGTCAGCGATTGGAGCAACAGTTTCAGGTCATGGCCCAGCAAGCTTCCAGGGTGGAGGAACTGGTATAACAGAGTATCGGCCGCCAAGAGAACTCTTTGGGACGAAGCAGACATCGGCCACTGCATCAATCTCTTGCTGGCTGAGATAGAGAGGAACGAACCTCTGCTTGCATCGGCTTCGTACTTCTAGTCAGACGCCCTCAACGCCTACCTGTTTGGACATGGGCCAATGACCCCAACTTTGATAGACGTAACCATGCTTACATGCCTCAACACAACGAGTTACATCAATCCCTTCAATCTCCAATTCAAGCCTACTCTTCGGCTTCAAGCAAAGAACATCGGCGGTTGGTCCAAGTACATATCAATCCATAACAAAGGGACTGGACCAGTCGATGATCGGGAACACGTCGCTTTCTTGAATCTGTGGTTAGAACGGTTCGTCTTCGGCGGTACAACCCTTGGTCCAACAACCAACATGCAACGTTTGGCAGAATATTTGGCCGATCGGAAACAAGTTCCCTTGGGGCAATATCTTCTTAGCGCCACTTATCAATTGCTACATCAGGTGGCAGTCAAGCTATTGGCCGGCCAGCCAGTTGGCCATATTGGGGGTCCTTGGTGGTTTGTGCAGTTATGGCTCAACGTGTACACATCCAAGGCAATTCCCGATACCTCCTTCCTCAACCAAACTTTCCCAGCCGATCACACAGAGGAACAAGAACCCACCTACCACCGATGCATCTCCATGGGCGAAGCTACATCGGCTCTTCCTAGCGGTAAAATAACTCCCGTCGGACTCGTCCAATGGTTCAAAGGCCTTTATTATGGCTTCACCAAGGATGCCACGCTGTGGTTCGCGTATGATGATGCATCATCATTCGAGATGCCCTCCAACTTCAATCCACTTGACGTTCTGGCCGATGATGAATCGAAGACCATATTCCTATCGGCCATTACTCCCCGTCTTCTACCGATTGGCTTCTCTCAAGGCCGATCACAGCCATCGTATGAATTCTATCATCCAACAGTCAGCTCCCGCCAGCTCGGCCTCGGTCAGCTCCCCATCGGCTTGTTCTTCATCGACAAACTCCAAGCCCGGGGAAATGTAAATAGCTCTCTGGAGTACGATCGGCTGCGGACACTAACAGAATCCCTATCTCTGGGCACCGCTACCGATGTGGAGGTATGCACTGTCAATACCAAGCTCTTTTCCCGTTGGTGGTCAGAATGGAGGAAACACCTTTTCAACTCATCGGCCATTCACTACTGCTCTCGCCTCAACTCCAACTACGTCGAATCTGATGACGAGGTAACATTCCATCACCCTTTAATTTTTTTCCAATCATCTCTTACAATTCTATCTTGCAGGTTGTTGACGTGGAGCCACCGACAACAAGCACCAGTGGCCGGCCGATTATATACCAACCACCATCGGCCAACCCACACCTTGGGCATGATGCTCCCCCTCCATCGGCTCTTCTCCGGGAGACACGACCGACGGGACCAAAACGCAAAAAGCTAGCATCTCGCCCTCACAAGAAACTGAAAATCAGTGCCGATGTCGTGATCATGGTGCCACCTGCTACTCAAATAACATCGACTCCTTCATCCCCGCAGGTATGTGCCAAGTCTTGACATTATCATCTGTTTCCCATGTTCTCACTCGATCTTATTGCCAGCTTGAGTCATCGGCTCCCGAACCTCAACCTCCTGCTGACATCCCTACAAGCATCGAGCCGATGACTTTTGCAGCCATTCCAATTCCGTCATCTAGCCCTAAAGCCGGTACTGAGATTGCTCCTACTTCGGCGCCAGACATCGGCCACTCTGAAGAACAACCTATTCAACCATCTGATGCCGATGTCACTCCTCAAGCTGCCCCTTCCCTTCCTCAGGTAACTTCTTCACAACCATACTTTATTTTAACTAACTACTGATCCCTTTACCGATGTCAACCTGCAATCCTTAGCCGATTTGTTTTCCTTCGACATCGGCAAGTACTTGGAGACAGATGAAGAAACATCCACCAGTGCAACAACCAAGCCATCCTTTCCAGCCGACGTGCGCGAATATCTGCTAAATATCAATCGTCTGCTAGAAAACCCGATCGACGCATTGGTGGAGGATTGCGGGCCGATCTGGGCAAGATTTGTAGAGATTGAGCACCACTTGCCCGAAGAGCTCGTCGACGCACTGACCCCTGCAGCATACCTGGAATCCCACAAATTCCAACATGTCAAGCTCAGGCAGCGTGTAGCCGATCGTGCCAATCAATAGAAGATGATCCAAGACATCCAAACCGATCGGCTATCAGCTCAAACAGAAAAGAAGAAGCTTGATGATATGGTAGCTACCCCTCAAGCACTCCAACCCAAATTGGATCAACTGAAGAGAAGGGAAGTCGATATTCTGGCAGAACTTGAAAAAAATCCGCAAGGACATCGCAACAACAGAATCCCAGCTCATCGGCCTACCACAAGCCATCCATGATCAAGAAGCCAGAGTTGCAGCAGCAGTGCATCAAGTCATTCATCGGCGCAAGAACATGAAGACTATTCCAAGCTCCGATGAATACGATATCCGTGCCATAAGTGAAATCGACCAGATTTGCCTGCGCGCTATTGAAACAATTCAAAAATTCTTGTAAAACTTTAACATTGACGCCGTTGATGTTGCTCCAGAACATGCCGATCATCTTTTGCTGTAATATAGTCTGGTCGGCTCTGTTGCTTATTCATCTTGTTCCATCTTTGCTTGATAGTATTTTATTTATTTACTCTAAAGGCGATATTAATTATAACGGCTATCTTTAGGCGATGCAAAAACATCGGCTTTTTGAACTGTTTTAGAAATCGGCCGCATCCAGCCGATTCAGGAGTTGATCCAAACACTCGGATAGTACTTCTTGAGATATTTCCCATTAAACGCTTTAGCAAACTCCGTCCCCCCAAGATCTTCTAATATGTAGGCATTGCCAGGCACACAACGATTAATCCGATAGGGCCCTTCTCAATTAGGCGACCAGTTTCCAAACTTACTATCTCTGGACCCGATCAGCAAAATCAATTTCCATACAAGATCTCCCTCAGCAAACGACTTATTCATCACCTTTTTGTTATAATGCCTAGCCGCCTTAGCCTTATTTTCCTTGATCCTCTCCAACGCCCTTAACCGATTCTGAGCCAAATCCTCGAGTTCATCTGTCATCAACTTATAATAATCATCGGCCGTCAATTGATTTTGCAAAGAAATCCTCCTAGATCCGATGTTAGTCTCCCAAGGCAAAACTGCCTCATGTCCATACACCAACTGATAAGGTGGCACTCGAGTAGATCCATGACATGCCATCCGATAAGCCCACGATGAATCGGCTAATGTAGTATGCCATCGTCGCGGTTGTTCATCAATCTTCCGCTTGATTAATTTGATCAGACTCTTATTTGAAGCTTCTGCCTGTCCATTGGCTTGAGCATAATAAGGTGATGAATTCAATAACTTAATTCCCATACTAGCAGCAAATTGTTGAGACTCATCGGACACGAAAATAGATCCCTGATCGATAGTTATCGTCTGAGGAATTCCAAACCGATAAATTATATGCTCTTTTACAAACTCAATCGCATCCTTGGACGTGACTTTCTTCAATGGAATTTCTTCCACCCACTTTGTAAAATAATCTGTTGCCGCCAATATGAACTTATGTCCTTTACTTGATGGAGGATAAACCTGGCCGATCATATCAATTCCCCATCCTCTGAATGGCCATGGTTTGATGATAGGATTCATAGCCGATGCTGGTGCCCGCTATATATTTCCAAACTTCTGGCAATCTTGACATCCTTTATAGTACCTGAAGCAATCTTCCAGCATTGTCGGCCAAAAGTATCCTACTCTTCTCAATACCCACTTCATCTTATGAGCCGATTGATGAGTTCCACAAACGCCCTCATGCACTTCGCACATAACCTCTTTGGCTTCTTCCAAATTTAGGCATCTCAGCAGAACTCCTTCAAAAGTCCGATAATATAATTTTCCATCAAGCAGCACATATTTAGTAGCTTTATACCAAAGTTTCCTAGAAACCGATTGCGACGGATTTTGCAGATAACCAATTATTTCCTGTCTCCAATCATCGGCTTTATCCTGAATATCATTATCGGCTAGTTCAACTTCAACCTGTTTATTCAGCCGATAACTCGAAGCAATTTGTGCAAGATCATTGGCTTCTAAATTCTATTCTCTAGGGATATGACTCAACGATACCATCCTGAAATCCTTCAATAAATCTCTGCATTATTCATGATATGACCTCAAAATATCATCCCTGCATTCATACTCCCCAGATAGTTGCTTGATCACCAATAAGGAATCCCCAACAATTTCTATGACATTGGCTCCGATTTACTTTAAGAGTTGAAGTCCTTTCAATACCGCCTCGTATTCTGCTTGATTATTAGTCCGATAAGGTTTAATTGTAAAAGCAAACTCAAAACTTGCCCCCCGAGGCGATACAATGACCAAGCCGATACCAGATCCATGCTTGCAAACCAATCCATCGAAAAACAAAGTCCACGGGATCGGCTCTACATAATTTTCATGAACCCCTCTGTGTTGCACAATGAAATCGGCCACTGCTTGTCCTTTGATCGCTTTAGCCGATTCATATCGCAAGTCAAACTCCGTTAGGGCAAAAATCCATTTACCAACTCGCCCTTTTAAGACTGGAGCCGACAACATATATTTCACCACATCGGCCTAGCAAACCACCGTGCACTCAGCCGATAGGATATAATGCCTTAACTTCGTGCATGAGAAATATAAACAAAGGCATAATTTCTCCACCGCAGGATATCTTGTTTCAGCATCCAAAAGCCTTCTGCTTAAATAGAACACGACTCGCTCCTTGCCTTCAAATTCTTAAATTAAAACAGACCCGATGGATTTCTCATCGGCCGATAAGTATAATTTGAACGGCACTCCTTTCTGCGGCGGAATCAGAACAGGTGGGGAACTCAAATAACTCTTAATTCCATCGAATGCCTTCTGCTAATCTGCCCCCCATACAAACACTTGATCGGCTTTCAACTTCAATAACGGAGTAAAAGATTCCATCCTTCCTGACAAATTTGATATGAATCTCCTTACAAAATTAATCTTGCCGATCAATGACTGTAACTCTGTCTTGTTGCTCGGTGGCTCTGTAGTCTTAATGGCTCTGATGCTCCGTTGACTAACTTCAATTCCTCACTCATGAACCATAAAAGCCAAAAACTGCCCAGCCGATACACCAAAAGCGCATTTATTGGGATTCATCCTTAATCCGTATTTCTTTGCCCTTTCCAGCACTTTTCGCAAATCGGCTATATGGCTTTCATCACTCTTGGATTTAACCACCACATCGTCGATGTAAATTTCCACTAGCAAGCCGATGAGATCATGAAATATATAATTCATCGCCCTCTGATAAGTCGCACCAGCACTTTTTAGTCCAAACGTCATTACCACCCACTCATATAAGCCGATAGCTCCAGGACATCGAAACGCAGTCTTATGTATATCTTCTTCAGCCATAAAAATCTGATTGTATCCTGCATTGCCATCCATGAAGCTAAAAATCTTGTGGCCCGATGCTGCATCTACCAACAAATCTGCTATCGGCATCGGGTATTCATCCTTGGGGGTAGCCTTATTCAAATCCTAGAAATCGATACATATCCTCAATTTCCCATTCTTCTTTTCCACCGGGACGATATTAGAAACCCACTTAGCATATCGGCACGGCCTTATAAACTTTGCATCATATAACCTTGTAATTTCTGCTTTGATTGGCTCATATAACTCTGCCTTAAATCTCCTTGCAGCCTGTTTAAACGGCCGATATCCTAGTTTAATAGGAAGCCAATGTTCAACAATGGATCGGCTTAACCCTAGCATTTCATGATATTCCCAAGCGAAACAATCTCAAAACTCTTTCAACAATTTTATTAATTCTTCTAGAAGTTCAGGACATAATTTTTTACTTATGTACGTCGGCCTTGGCCTATCTCCTAGTCCTATATCAATTTCTTCCAAATCATCGGCCAACGTAAATCCTTGTCCCAATTTCCCTTCGAAGTCTTTAATGGTGCCCATCAGAGTAATAGTTCCGAGCCGACTTGCCGAATCGGTTGTATCTCCCGACTGGTAATCTTGAGATAATCCGCTTCCCATACTTTTCCAGACAAACAATCGATACCATCGGCTTCCCAGATCAGCAAATCAGTCATTGCGATGTTGGTCGATTGATCCACTGGGATTATCTCAACTTGATCTCCTTGCCACTGTATCAGACACTGATGCATCGTCGAGGGCACGCAACAGTTTGCGTGAATCCAATCCCTGCCAAGGAGTATACTATATGATCCTTTTCCATCGATTACAAAAAACGTGGTGGGCAATGTCTTGTTTCCCACTGTTAGTTCCACGTTCAACACGCCTTTCGTCTTCGATGGATTCCCGCTGAAATCCTTCAACACCATATTTGTTTTGATCAAATCTTCGGCAGCTTTCCCCAATTTCCGATATGTGGCATACGGCATTAAATTGACAGCTGCCTCCCTCCCATCAACTAGCATCTTCGTCATCGGCTTCCCATTTACAAAACCCTTAATATATAATGGCTTTAAATGCCGATGCTTTGATTCTTCAGGCTTATCAAATATAGCCTGATCGGGTTGCAATGTCAACTGAGCAAAAATCTCCTCATCGCCCTCTTCGTCAGATGAAAACGCTTTGTATTCTCTAGGCAGAAAGAAAACCATGTTTACTGGAGCCGATGGATCAACCTCATCGTCATTTTTCTTCACACGCCATACCCGCCTGGTCCTCTTATGATGATGATCGGCTTCCTTGTAGTCCCGCCGTTGTTCCTCCTGTTGCTCCCGGTGCTGTAACCGTTGTGCCCTTCTTTTCTGATTTTTTGTAAATATTCCACTAGGACACCACTGAGGGTTTTGGATTTGTTTTTTATGTACTTCCTCTTCATCATTTTCTTCAAAGAATTCTTCATGGATCGGCCCTAATCGGCTATGTACCGATGCTCTTTTTCCAAGCGGCCGATCTCGTGAAGATTCCTCATGCTCAAAATTCCGAGATCTTGTAGCATTACATTCAGGACAATCTCTGATCGATGGCAGTCTAATCCCTCGCTCCCAGCAAAATTGAAAGAACAGGCAATCCCAATGTGGATTATATCTTTCCTCGTACGGCGAAGCCCGCTATTCCTCTTCACGCCTTGCACATTTATCTATCAGCTGCGATGAAGTGATCCTAGATCTTCTAAATTCCCGATATCCTCCTTCATCGGCTTGATTCATCGATGATCCCGCATAAACCATATTCACGGGGAACGGATGTCCATCGATCTTCATCGACTTTTTGTCCTCAAACTTGATCCTTCCTTGTTCGATAGCCGACTGAATTTGTTGCCGAAAAACTTTGCACTCGTTAGTGTGATGTGATATCGTATTGTGCCACTTGCAATATCTTTTCTTCTTTAGTTCTTCGGCTAACGGAATTATATGATTTGGCGGAAGCTGTATCTGTTTCTCTTGTAACAGTAGATCGAAGATTTTATCGGCTTTATTAATGTCAAAATCATACCGTTCCTCCTTGCCGATATCCTTCACCCACGGGCATGATACTGATTTCTTGTTTCTAGCCCACTCCGCCAATCCGACTTCAGCATCGGATTCTTCATCATCTGAGTCCGATGAATAAACCTGTACCTGAGCAACCCTTCTTTGATATTTATCTTTTTTCGCCTCTTGAAATCGGCTTTCATGAGCCGATACCTTCTGTACCAGGTGCGCCAGGGACTCGAACTCTTGTGATGAAAATCTCTCTTTAATTGGCGCTAAGAGACCCTGAAAAGCCAAATCGGCTAGATGTCCGTCGCTCAGATTCAAGCTGTAACATCGGTTTCTAATGTCCCGAAACCGCTGGACATATTCCGGCACCGTTTCGTCTGGTCTTTGCCTAACCGATGTTAAATCTGTCAGTCTCATCTCATGGATTCCAACAAAGAATTATTTGTGAAACTGTTTTTCTAGATCAGCCCATCCTCGAACTGAATTCGGTGGTAATGAGGAGAACCATGTAAAAGCCGATCCAGACAGTGACAAGGGGAAAAACCTAACTCTCAGAGCCTCCTCAGCCGATGCTTCTCCACACTGTACCAAGAATCGGCTAATATGCTCTACTGTAGATGTCGGCGAAATGGGACTGGGGGTCCCACAGCCTGCGGGGACGCGTGGATCCATAGCCACGTCAGTTCCCCGGGGCGTCATCTCCCCGTTGCTCCCGGGCTCGTCCCCGGGGGGTCATCGCCATCGGCCCCGGGCTCGTCCCGGGGCACCCTCTCCATCGGCCCCGGGCACGCGCCCGGGGCGTCGTCTGTGTCGGCTCGGCCCTGGGGCCTCGTTGGCCTCGGGCCCGCGCCTTGCCTCCGGGCGCTATTGTCTCATTGCCTGCCCGGGCCCACATGTCGGCCCCCGCCAGGCTCTGAACCAGCTCCCCAAATATTCGCATTAACGGCGCCTCCCGCCTGTCTCCCGACAGCATCTCCAGGAGACAGCCGCTGTCACGTCTCTGTGCTCCAGCCACCCACAGCCGAGCGGCAAAGCGACCAGACCAGCCACCCTCGGCGGCCGAACCGACAGCACCTTGACGCTCCAGCCGCCCACAGCAGACCATGCTCCGGCCGACTGCAGTAGCAGGGCCAGGCGGCGACTGGACGTCCCTCCGGCACGGCGTGGCAGGCGGCAGCGTGCGTGGAACGAGTGGTAACTAGCTCTCTCTCGGCACTGTGGACTCCCCTAAATCTATAAAGGAGGATCCAAGCCACCGAACCGAGGGGGAAGCAAGCTTGAGCATTAGGAACCCCGAGCTCGGACTCTGACTAGACCCCGGGCTCTCCGACTCTAGCTCATTCTCAGACGACTGTTCTTCTTCCTCAGCTCCGGCTGAGCTCACTTTGTAACCGCATTCATTCTCCCACCTAGCCATACACACAGGAGTAGGGTATTACGCTCCGGCGGCCCGAACCTGTATAAATCCTCCTGTCTCCTCTGTGTGCCACGGTTTCTCGTCTTCTCCAACGCCTCGTACACCTGAGAACCACTCCCCTGGCCGAATCTCAAAAGGGGGGTCTCCCGACTTCCCGCCGTCGAGGTTTCGTCCTCCAACAGTAGATATGCTGTCCTGCCCTGAAAACTTGGAAAAATCTGGGACTCTGTATCGGTGTGGTAATGGCACCCTGTCAAACCACTCGGGATATGGATGCCGATACATAAATGTTTTCTCCTTTAGCTTTATCCCAAACTGTTCCCTCACTATTTTCGTAACCCTTGCCGATAAGTCTTCTTCCCTTGGGACTTCCTGCTGATACTGTATGGGTGGAGTTTGTAGCCGATTCTGCCTGGGATATTCTCTCTGATAATTACCTGAAATTGGCAATACCTCCTGGGTAATTCTGTTGATATCCTCCATAATAAGCAGTCCGATGGTATCCAGCAGGAATATCTTGTTGCCCCCCAGCCTGGTTGTGTGAAAACAAGTTTTTCGGTATATCTTTTGTGGTGCCATAAATGACTTGATTTGGCTCCATCTTTGGTGGAAGGTAAACAGGACCTCGAGTAGGCTCTTGAGCAATCGATCCATCCATTGCCTTCTTGATGAGGTTATGCAGCGTGTTCACCAGGATCCTTGATTGGTTGATCAGCGCATGATGTACTGCTTCATTCACCATCTCCTGTAAGGGTTTTATTGGTGGACTCTCAGGTGGTGTACGGCTCGATTCTCCTACCAGAACTGGTTTTGGGAACTGAGATTTTTGAATCGGCCCTTGTCGCGTCATGCCGAAAGATTCCAAGCAGAGTTTCTGAAAATTGCCCATATTTTGCTCGACTTGCTGTCTCTGCTCATCTGTTAAATCCTCCATGCTGACCGGAATTACGTTGTCTGTTTTGATCTCTTTTCCGGCCATGTTGAAATTCCGTATCCCACCAGGCGTGCCAAAAACGTGTTGTCGCCGAAAATCACCGGCAGCGTCGGGAATGAGCCGATGATATGGTTCGGCGCCTAGAGACACGCGAAGGCCTGGGAGATTTGCTTAACTCCAGTGTAGGTCCTAAATCTTGAGGTTCGTAGGCGTGCCAGTTAATTTGACCTTGCAATTGATAAGGAGGTAGAAAATATTAGATCATTGAGCCAATCGGCTGGAAGCCGAATTGGACTCGCTCCATCGGCCGATAGCCGATATAAATGAAACACTTATACATCGACTGGAGGCCGATGATGGCTTAGATAGACAATAAATAAACCATGTAGCTAAGGAACCAATAACAATATAACTAAACTAGCCGATTACTGATATAATGTGTATCGGCCGGAAAGCCGATAACGGTGTAGAGTGCCAAAAACGTGAAGCGATGCAATCGGCCTTAATTAATAAAACATAACCTACCGGCTAGGCACTCCGGTAGAACATTGCATAAACACCCATTGGCTTAGCAAGAATAAATCCATCATTATCAATCTAGTAGTTCAAACTTAACTGATGCAACACAGATTAATAATGATAAAAAAAAAACCTCGATGAGCCGATAGATTTGATGCAATCGTGA
Organism: Oryza meyeriana var. granulata; assembly: GCA_003991445.1. Taxonomy (NCBI): domain Eukaryota; kingdom Viridiplantae; phylum Streptophyta; class Magnoliopsida; order Poales; family Poaceae; genus Oryza; species Oryza meyeriana. The sequence continues at coordinate 118,853 of RYFJ01003224.1, forward strand.
TGTGATATATGATAACTTATCGGCTATACATCTTGATAAAACGCTTGCATAAAACCGATCAACCTAGCAGGAATAACTTATCATGCAGTTTAGTAGGTCGGACCTAACCGATGCAGCACAAACTGATGATAAGTTACACCCAGTAAGCCGATAAGCCTATGCACACGTGATGTGATATATCTACTCGGCCTATGAGATCAAACCTAACTGATGCAGCCATAGACATAACAGATATATCGTGGTAAGCCGACTACCATAGGCCGACTAGAATATCGGACCTAACCGCGGAAGTCCTAGCCGATACAGTAGTCAGGGTAACGAGACTTACCCTCTCGCAGGAGGTCGAACTTAACCGATGCAGCCCGGCTCGAGAAGCAAGAACCCATTGAATAGGGTGGCGATGCGCCGAAGTTTGTATTGATCTGTTTGATAATTTACATGGTCCCCGGGCATACGTTTTATACCCCGAGTTGATACAGTCCTGATCAGAACATGCGCAAAAAAAAGAGAGAGATCAGGAGTTTCCTAATTATAAAAAGAAAAACAACAAGCCCTGATCGGGCACGAGATTAGGTTTCCTAAAAATTATTATCTCTACCTAATTTATAGATAAGATACTAATTGCCTCTCCATGGTTTTCACGATTCCTTCGTGAATTCGGCTTCTTTTGGATTTAATTCCCGCCAGTTAACCGTGATTTTTCCTTAACCGAATCCAATAAAGATCCGTACCAAATTTTGGCGTTAACAGAAACTTGGTACTTGAGGGTACCGATGATTATACACTCCCCAGGGAGGTTTGGATGTCTATCGTGCCCAAAAATAACCATGAAAATAGAAGGGGTTCGATTCTTAGCCAGCCCCATCATCCTAGAATCCCAAGAATTAGAATTGATCCTAGGAATGGACTTGTCGGCGAAACGGGACTGGGGGTCCCACATACCCCGGGGACGCGTGGGTCTTCGGCCCCACGTCGCAGCATCCTCCGGGGACAACATTGCTGAGCACCGGCGACGGTCGGTTATAGCGCTTTCTTCCGGTCAAAAAGTACCGGGAGCCCGAGGACATTCCCGCGGTCCGGGTCTCGCCCTCGCCGTGCCCGGGGCCTCGGCTTTCGGTTTCCGGGGCGCGCCCCCGGGACACATATCTGGGACTTCCCGGGCCTGGGTCTCGCTCCCATTGGGCCGCGGGGCCCCACAGCTCCCTTCCCGGGGCACGCCCCCTGGACACATCACTGGGATTTCTCGAGCCCCGGGTCTCGTCCCCGGTCCCGGGAAGCTCCGTGCCCGGGCCCCGGGTCTCGTCCCCGGGCCCGGGGCTCACAGGCTCGGCCTCGGGGCGCACCGGGACATCCCTGGTCCCGGGCACCGCTCCCCGGGCCCGGGACTCACATTTTCTGGGTCCCGAGGAGCTCGGCGCCTTGTGTGCGCGGAGGGCTTCAATGAGCTTTTTCTCTGCCCCGGGCACGAGGTTGACTCGAGCGGACCAACTCTGCGCAACTACCTGCATTAATGACGAGGCGACGGGATGCGTGTCCGCCCCTGTCGCCTGCTCTGCCACACGTGGACGTCTCATGATGGCCCCCCGTGGACACACGACCGTGCAGTCAGGGACTTTTGACTTTAGCGGCGAAGGCGTGCGCTGTCACATCTCCACGATTTAGCCACCTGCAGCAGACCAACCCCAGCCGACCGCAGCAGCCGAGCCAGGCGGTGACTAGACGTCCCTCCGGCGCGGCGTGGCAGGCAGCCGCATGCGTGCGACAAGATGAAAATCGTAGCTAGCTTTCCTCTCAGCCTGTATACTCGGCGCTATGGACTCCCCTTAGCCTATAAAAGGAGGATCTGTGCCTGCAAGTGAGGGGGGCTGGTTCTGGCTCGTTGTCTCTCGTTCTCTCTGGCTCTCTCCCGCTCTCAGTCTCTCTTCTTTCCGGAAAAGCGGGCTAAGCTTCCTGAGGCAAACCCTGAGTTCATCTTGTAACAGCAAACCACATTCTCCCACATAGCAAACACACACAGGAGTAGGGTATTACGCCTCCACGCGGCCCGAACCTGTCTACTTCTTCTGTCTCCTTGCGTGCCATCTCTGAGCTTGGGCCCCCGGCGCCCGAGCACCCATTCTCTCAACGCCGCAAGCCGTCTTGTTGAATAACTCCCTGGCCGAACCTCAAAGGGGGGTCCCCCAGACTCCCCCGGCGGTTGAGTTCACATCCTCCGACAGCTTGGCCGCGCCAGGTAGGGGGAGTTTTCTCTTCCAGGCGGCACGCCGGCGTCCCCAACGCCGCAAGCGCTCCATGGCAGGAAGTCATCGTCCGCGGGACTCAGACGAGGAGTCCGGCGGCTTCACCCCGACGGGCGACGTTAGCCCGGTGGCGAGCCCGCCACGCTCCCCCTACCCGTCTTCCTGGGGGTGCGCGGCGCGTGCCCGGCGGGCCGAGCTCGCCCCTCGGCGGCCTGGTTGTGCGGCCTCAGCCCCTTCCCTTGCGGAAGGGGCCGGCAAGTGCCCCGCTGGGTTTGCCGCAGCCTCATCCATGAGGCGCGAGCGGACGCGCCGCTCCACGCGCGCCGCCATCTCGACTTCCAACCAGCGTCACCACAGGGAGCCCTCCTGCGCCACCCCCCAGCATTTACCGGGGGCGGAGGCCGGGAGCGGCGCTGGCTCAACGAAGTCACCAACCTTGTGGGCGCGGCCCATCACCAGGTCGCTGCCAACAGCAGTGCAGGGGCCGGGAGTGCCAACTGCGTGACGTCTAGCGCGGGCCGGCCCCCCGCCCCGAAGCAGAACCAAGCCCGGAGCGCGGCGCCTCGCGCCACGCCTCCGGCCAAGAATGGCCATGGCGACCTCCATGACCGGCTGAACCGGATGTGGTCCCCCGAGGACGCCCGGGTCACTTTGGAGCGACAGCGCGAACGGCGCGCGGATGCCGTCGCGCGTCTCGAGGCCCAGGCCTCCAGCTCCAACCCACCGGCGAGAAACTGTCGCTCATCGCCCGAGCCCGTTAAGTACGGCCCGGGTTGCCTGGCGCTCTCCCCAGGCCTCCGACAGGTGCGCTGGCTGGCCAGGTTCCGGCCCAGCTTGCCGGAGAAGTATGACGGCTCCGTCGACCCCACGGAGTTCCTGCAGATATACACCACCGCCATCCAGGCTCAGGCTCGCTCTTGGATGATGAACCTCCCCGAGGGGTTGATCTACTCGTGGGAGAACCTCTGCCACCAGTTCGTGGCAAACTTCCAGGGCACTTTCCCGCGCCCTGGGACCGAGGCGGACCTCCACGCCCTGCGTCAGGGCAGGGACGAGTCGCTGAGGCGCTTTCTGCAGCGCTTCAGCCAGGTCCGTAACACCATCCCCCACATCGCTCCCCACGCAGTTATCCACGCGTTTCGCTCGGGTGTGCGCGACAAGCGCATGCTCGAGAAGCTGGGCACCTGTGACGTCCAGACCACGGCTGAGCTGTTCGGCCTCGCCGACCTCTGCGCCCGCAAGGAGGAGGCCCGGGCGTGGAACAGGCCACGCCATGAGGCCCCTGACGAGGGCCCTGAAGAGGACAGCGAGTCCTCACGCTCCGCGTCGCGTCGGGACAGGAGGAAGCGCAAGAAGGACAAGGCGGCCGCCGAGAACTTCGCCTTGGCTGTTGTGGGCGCCCCCCGGGCCGACGACGCCCGCGGGGACGACAACAGCGGCAAGCGGCAAAGGGCCGCACGTGCGCCGCCTCCGCCGGCAACGGCCCGGAAGTGGTGCACCGTCCACGAGACGGACTCGCACGACCTCACGGAGTGCCATGCCGTCCAGAACTTGGCCGAGCAGGTCAAGAAGTTCCGGTAGGAGCGGTAGTAGGCCAAGCCTGATCGGGGCGATTCGGACGGTCCGATCCCTAGGCGGACGGTCCGATTTGGGGCAACGGTCAGGCCGATCAACGGTCCGAAGCCCGCTCCCGATCCGGAGCAACCTCTCGAGTTCTAAGAACCTGAGAACGTCCTCGCCACCCTCGATGGCGGGGCGCACGCCCGCTCCTCGCGCCATGGCATCAAAGCCATGAAGCGCGAGTTGCTGGCCTCGACCCCCAGGCCCAGCGGCCGCTCGGAGGCTGAAGTGGTTGGACGCCTAGATCACTTTCGGCCCCGAGGACCATCCGGCCCGGGCACCCGGGGAGGGACAGCTCGCTCAGGGAGGCTCAAAAGTTGGCCGGGTGCGTGTCTGCACTCGGCTGCTTCATCTCCAAGCTAGAGGAGCGTGCCCTCCCCCTCTTCAAGCTTCTCAAGGAGACCGGGTAGTTCACTTAGACGGATGAGGTTGGTCAAGCCCTCGACAAGCTCAAGAGGTGCCTGACAACTCCCCCTGTCCTCGTGACACCGACTCAAGATGAGCCCCTGTTGCTCTACATAGCGGCAACCCCGCAAGTGGTGAGCGCTGCGCTCGTCGTCGAGCGCCCCTTGCCCGACAAACGTGCGGCCCGGGATTGGCCACCCGGGCCCGACACATTCGAGCCGGGGCCCCAGGGTCCAGGGTCCATGTCCCAGGATCTGCGCCCCTGGCTCGACAACGGGAAGCCCGAACCCGGACAGCCTCGCCAAGGCGAGTGCGAGTCTTGGACGCGACACCCGGAACAACTTCAACAGGGCGCGATTACCCGGTCCGCTTCGTCCTAGCGAGAGCGGGTCCGGGGAAGTCGTCCCGATACATTCCACATCTCAGCCCGGGCCCCCGGGTCCCGGGCACATATTTACCATATTCGAGCCGGGGCCCCGGGTCCAGGGTCCATGTCCCGAGATCTGCGCCCCGTGCCCGATACCAGGAAGCCCGAACCCGGACAGCCTCGCCAAGGCGAGTGCGTGTCGTGGACGCGGCACCCGGAACAACTCCAACAGGGCGCGCTAACCCGTACAGCATCGCCCCGGCGAGCGTGAGTCCGGGGGGTCGTCCCGATACATTCCACATCTTTGCCCGGGCCCCCGGGTCCCGGGCACATATCACACTCGAGCCGGGGCCCCAGGGTCCAGGGTCCATGTCCCGGGATCCGCGCCCCTGGCTCGACACCGGGAAGCCCGAACTCGGACAGCCTCGCCAAGGCGAGTGCGTGTCTTGGACGCGGCACCCTGTTAACGCCAAAATTTGGTAAGGCCTTGTATCAGATTCGGTCAAGAGAACGATTGCAGTCGGTTAACAGAAATTGGTTCAAGGAGCAGGCCGAGTCCGAGAAAGAGCCGTGAAGACCGCGCGTGGTAGTTAATTACTATATTTATTAGGAAAAGATTTATCTTTTTTAGGAAACCTGACCTCGTGTCCGGTCAGGCTTTGTTAGCGTTTTTCTTGTTATAATTAGGAAATCATATACCGTGTCTTATAAGGACTCATGTAACTCGGGGTATATATACGTACGCCCGGGCACCTTGTAAATGATCAACCACAGATCAATACAAAATTCGGCGCATCGCCACCCTTTCGACGGGATCCTGCCTCTCGAGCCGGGCTACATCGGTTAGGTCCGAACTCCTGCGAGAGGGTAAGTCTCGTCACCCCGGCTACCAATCGGCTAGGACTTCCTCGGTTAGGTCCGATATTCTAGTCGGTTTATGGTAGTCGGCTTACCACGATATATTTAGTTTATCTATGGCTGCATCAATTCAGTTTGACCTCATAGATTGATTAGGTATATCACATCATGCGTGCGTAGATCGTATCGGCTTACTGGGAGCGGTTTATCATCAGTTTGTGCTGCATCGGTTAGGTCCGACCTACTAAACTGCTAGCGATAAACCGATCCTGTTAAGCCGATGCTTTATGCGCAGACGTCTTATCGGGGTGTATAGCCGGTAAGTTATCTTCATCACGATCGCATTATATTTATCGGCCCGTTGAGGTATCGTTATCATTGTCGGTCTGTGCTGCAACGATTGGGTCCGATCTACTAGACTGCCGATAATAGCTTTACTCTTGATGAGCCGATGGTGTCGTGCGATGGTGTTATCGGAGTGCTTAGCCGATAAGTTATCTGTTAAAGCTGACTACATTTATTCATTGTCTTATTTTATACTCGTCCTGCTCGGTAGTCGGCCGATCCATCAATTGTCTATTTTTTATGTTATTACACGTCTTATCACATATTCTTGCCTGTATTATTGTTACGGTCGGATGAGGACTGGCCGATCGGTTTATATTGCCGATCCAAGTACAAGTACAAGCAGGTTCCCGGGCACGAGCTTAGGTAAGGACCCGGGTACGGGCCCGGATAGCGGACAAAGACTCCGGGAGCCGACAGGAGCAAAGGGCCCGGGCACGGGCACATTTTCACGACAATATCAGTAACACTAAACTACGATCGGCTAGGATTCATCTGGTTTATTTATCTACACATCCTGCATGTTTACTTTACCAAGTTTATAGCCGGTTTTCGAGTACCCCTTCTGTGATCGGCTAGTATGATACTTGATTATTATTACGCTATTATTCCTGCCGTCATCGGCTTTAAGCCGATGTATAAGTGCTACAGTGTGTATCGGCCATCGGCCGATGAGTTGAGTCCAAGCCGGCTTCCAGCCGATTGGCTCACGAATTTAACATTCCTTTCTCCTTGTCAATTACAGGGTCAAATTGACTGGCACGCCTACGAACCTCGAACTTTAGGACTTGCACTGGAGTGAAGCAAATCTCCCAGGCCTTCGCGTGTCACCCAGACGCCGGACGGCCCCCGGCGGGTTTTCGGCGTCAACACGCTTTTGGCACGCCTGGTGGGACACGAAGTTTCAACCCAAAATTCCAACGAACACAGTTTCAATCAAGATTTCAACATGGCCGGAAGGGAAGTCAAGACGGACAACGTAATTCCGGTCACCATGGAAGATCTAACTGAAGAACAAAAACAACAAGTTGAACAGACCATGACAAATTTCCAGAAGCTGTGCCTAGAATCCTTCAGTATGACAAGGCAAGGGCCGATTCAGAAGTCTCAGTTTCCAAAACCAGTACTGGTAGGAGAATCGAGCCGCACACAACCCGAGAGTCCATCAATCAAGCCTTTACAGGAGATGGTCAATGAGGCTGTACACCACGCGCTCATCAATCAGTCAGGGATCTTAGTAAATACATTGCATAATCTTATCAAGAAGACTATTGATGGATCGATTGCCCAAGAACCAACTCGGGGTCCTGTTTTTCTCCCACCGAAGATAAAGCCAGGCCAAGTTAATTACAACATCAGCAAGGATATACCAGAACACTTGTTCGCGCAGAACCAGGCTGGGGGGCAACAGGATATCCCTCCTGGATATCACCGATCTATTTATTATGGGGGATATCAGCAGAACTATCCGGGAGGAGGAGCCGATCCAGGTACCTACCAGAGGGAGTATCACAGACAGAATCAGCAACCAACCCCGCCGATACAGTATCAGCAGTATCAACAGGAGAATGCAAGAGAAGAAGACTTATCGGCACGGGTTGAGGAGATAGTAAGGGAGCAATTCGGGATCAAGCCCAAGGAACAAGCGTTCATGTATCGGCACCCATATCCTGAGTGGTTTGACAGGGTTCCGTTACCACACCGATACAGGGTCCCGGATTTTTCTAAGTTTTCAGGGCAGGACAACACGTCTACAGTAGAACATGTCAGCTGATTCCTGGCACAGTGCGGGGAGGCATCGGCTGAAGAGGCCCTGAGGGTTAGGTTTTTTCCCCTATCACTATCTGGATCGGCTTTTACATGGTTCTCCTCATTACCGCCGAATTCTGTTCGGGGGTGGGCCGATCTGGAGAAACAGTTTCACAAATATTTCTTCGCTGGAATTCATGAGTTGAGACTGTCAGATTTGACATCGGTTAAGCAACGACTAGATGAAACAGTACCGGAATACATTCAGCGATTTCGGGATATCAGAAACCGGTGTTATAGTTTAAACCTGAGCGATGGGCATCTGGCCGATCTGGCTTTTCAGGGACTCTTGGCGCCAATCAAAGAGAGGTTTTCATCTCAAGAGTTCGAATCCTTGTCGCACCTGGTACAGAAGGTATCGGCTCATGAAAGCCGATTTCAAGAGGCGAAAAAGGACAAATACCAGAGGAGGGTTGCTCAGGTTCAGGTCTATTCATCAGGCTCAGATGATGAGGAATCCGATGCTGAGGTTGGATTGGCGGAGTGGGCCAGGAACAAGAAGTCAGTATCATGCCCGTGGGTCAAAGATATCGGCAAAGAGGAACGATATGATTTCGATGTAAGCAAAGCCGATAAGATCTTTGACTTGTTGTTACAGGAAAAGCAAATACAATTGCCGCCAAACCATGTGATTCCATCAGCCGAAGAACTAAAGAAGAAGAAATATTGCAAGTGGCACAATGCGATATCGCACCATACTAACGAGTGCAAGGTTTTTCGGCAACAAATTCAGTTGGCTGTTGAGCAAGGACGGATCAAGTTTGAAGACAAAAAGCCAATGAAGATAGATGGGCACCCGTTCCCCGTAAACATGGTCTATGCGGGGTCATCATTAAGGGATCAAGCCGATGGAGCAAGGCATCAAAGGTACAAGTCAAGGATTACTTCATCGGACATGATGGAAAAATACTCAAGATATGAAGAACAGAAGGGTGAACCAGAACGATATAATCCACATTGGGACTGCCCGTTTTTTCGTTTCTGCTGGGATCAAGGAATGAGGCTGCCATCGGCTGAGAATTGCCCCGAGTGTAGCCGTGCAATGGATTGCCGTGATCAGCAGCAGGGGTTTTCACAAGATCGGCCGTTTGGGAAAAGAGCATCAGTTCGTAGCCGACTAGGGCCGATCCGTGAAGAGTTTTTTGAAGGGGATGAAGAAGAAGCACATGAGAAACAGGTCCAGAATCCTCAGTGGTGTCCTAGCGGCATATTCACGAAGAATCAGAAGAGAAGGGCACAACGGTTACGACACCGAGAGCAAAAAGAAGAGCAGCGCCAAGATCAAGAGGAAGGCGATCATCGTTTCAAGAGGACCAAACAAGTCTGGCAAGTAAAGAGGAAGGACGATGAAGACGAATCGGCTCCAGTGAACATGGTTTTCTTTCTGCCCAGAGAATACAGAGCGTTCTCGTCAGACGAGGAGGGTGGAGAGGAAGTTTTCGCTCAGCTGACACTGCGACCTGACCAAGCTACATTTGATAAACCCGAGGAGTCAGAGCATCGGCACCTGAAGCCATTATACATCAAGGGCTACGTAAACGGAAGGCCGATGACAAAGATGTTGGTTGATGGAGGAGCAGCGGTTAATCTTATGCCTCAAGCCACATTCCGAAAATTAGGGAAGACTGCCGAAGATTTGATCAAGACAAATATGGTGTTAAAAGACTTCGGTGGGAATTCATCAGAAGCGAAAGGCGTATTGAACGTGGAGCTGACAGTAGGGAATAAGACATTACCCACCACATTTTTTGTCATTGACGGAAAGGGGTCATATAGTTTGCTTCTCGGCAGGGACTGGATTCACGCGAACTGTTGCGTGCCTTCGACAATGCATCAATGTCTAATACAGTGGCAGGGAGATCAAGTCGAGGTGGTGCTAGCAGATCGGTCGACCAATATTGCCATGACCGATCTACCAGTCTGGGAAGCCGATGGTGTTGACTGCCTATCCGGGAGAATTTGGGAAGGAGATTATGTCAAGGTTACTAGCCAGGGGATACAGCCGATCCAGCAAGTCGGCTCCGAATTGTTACTCTGATGGGATCTATTGAAGACTTCGAGGGGAAACTGGGGCGAGGATTTACGTCGGCTGATGATTTGGAAGAGATCGATATTGGACCAGGAGATAGGCCAAGGCCGACGTACATAAGCAAGAAATTAGGTCCTGAGCTACGAGAGGAATTGATAGTACTGCTGAAGGAACATCGGGATTGTTTTGCCTGGGAGTACCATGAGATGCCAGGATTGAGCCGATCGATTGTTGAACATCGGCTGCCTATTAAACCGGGGTATCGGCCATTCAAGCAGGCTCCAAGAAGGTTCAAGGCGGAATTATATGAGCCAATCAAGGCAGAGATCACAAGGTTATATGATGCCAAATTCATAAGACCATGCCGATACGCTGAGTGGGTTTCTAATATCGTCCCGGTGGAGAAGAAAAATGGGAAATTGAGGATATGTATTGATTTCCGGGATCTAAATAAAGCTACCCCTAAGGATGAATACCCAATGCCGGTAGTGGATCTACTGGTGGATGCAGCCTCAGGTCACAAGATTATCAGCTTCATGGACGGCAATGCAGGATACAATCAGATTTTTATGGCCGAAGAGGATATACACAAGACTGCGTTTCGATGTCCTGGAGCTATCGGCTTGTATGAGTGGGTAGTAATGACTTTTGGATTAAAGAGTGCCGGTGCGACTTATCAAAGAGCGATGAATTATATATTTCATGATCTCATCGGCTTGTTGGTGGAAATCTACATTGATGATGTGGTGGTTAAGTCTAAAAGTGGGGAAAGCCATATAGCCAATTTACGAAGAGTGCTGAAAAGGGCCAAGAAATACGGACTAAGAATGAATCCCAATAAGTGCGCTTTTGGTGTATCGGCTGGGCAATTTTTGGGTTTTATGGTTCATGAGCGAGGGATTGAAGTTAGTCAGCGAAGTATCAGAGCCATTAAGACTACAGAGCCACCAAGCAATAAGACAGAGTTGCAATCGTTGATCGGCAAGATTAATTTTGTGAGAAGATTTATATCAAATTTATCAGGAAGAATTGAGTCTTTCACACCGTTATTAAAGTTGAAGGCCGATCAAGAATTTGTGTGGGGGGCAGCGCAGCAGAAGGCGTTCGACGAGATCAAGAATTATCTTAGTTCCCCACCTGTTTTGATTCCGCCGCAGAAAGGAGTGCCGTTCAGGTTATACTTGTCGGCCGATGAGAAGTCCATCGGCTCTGTCTTGATCCAAGAATTTGAAGGCAAAGAGCGAGTTGTGTTCTATCTAAGTAGGAGACTTCTGGATGCTGAGACGAGATATCCTGCGGTGGAGAAGTTATGCTTATGTTTATATTTCTCGTGTACAAAGTTAAGGCATTACATCCTATCGGCTGAGTGTACAGTAGTTTGCCAGGCTGATGTGGTCAAATATATGTTGTCGGCTCCAGTCTTGAGAGGGCGAGTTGGCAAGTGGATTTTTGCCTTGACAGAGTTTGACTTGAGGTATGAATCGGCTAAGGCGATTAAGGGACAAGCAGTGGCCGATTTTATTGTACAGCACAGAGGGTCTCACGAAGATTATGCGGAGCCGATCCATGGACTTTATTTTTTGATGGATCGGTTTGCAAGCACGGATCTGGTATCGGTTTAGTTATTGTATCGCCTCGGGGGGCAAGTTTTGAGTTTGCTTTTACGATTAAGCCTTATCGGACTAATAATCAAGCAGAGTACGAGGCGGTGCTGAAAGGACTTCAACTCTTGAGGGAAATAGGAGCCGATATCGTAGAGGTTATTGGTGATTCTTTGTTGGTGATCAAGCAGTTATCTGGAGAATATGAGTGCAAAGATGATGTTTTGAGGTCATATTATGAAAAATGTATGGATTTATTGAAAGATTTCAAGATGGTGTCAATAGATCATATTCCCAGGGAGCAGAATTTAGAAGCCAATGATCTTGCACAGATTGCTTCAGGATATCGGCTGAATAGGCAGGTTGAGATGGAGATAGCCGATATTGATGTCCAGAACAAGGCCGATGACTGGAGACAGGAGATAATTGATTACTTGCAAAACCCGTCGCGGTCCGTTTCCAGGAAGATTCGGTATAAAGCTACTAAGTATGTGCTACTTGATGGGGAGTTGTATTATCGAACGTTTGAGAGAGTTCTGCTTAGATGCCTGGATTTGGAAGAAGCCAAAGTGGTTATGTGTGAAGTGCATGAAGGCGTCTGTGGGACTCATCAATCGGCTCATAAGATGAAGTGGCTGTTGAGAAGAGTAGGGTATTTTTGGCCGACAATGCTGGAAGATTGCTTTAGGTATTATAAAGGATGTCAAGATTGTCAGAAGTTTGGAAATATACAGCGGGCACCAGCATCGGCTATGAATCCTATCATCAAACCGTGGCCGTTCAGAGGTTGGGGAATTGATATGATCGGCCAGATTTTTCCTCCATCAAGTAAGGGACATAAGTTTATATTGGCGGCGACAGATTATTTTACCAAGTGGGTGGAAGCGATTCCTTTGAAGAAAGTTACGTCCAAGGAAGCGGTCGAGTTTGTAAAGGAGCATATTATTTATCGGTTTGGGATTCCTCAGACGATAACTACTGATCAGGGGTCCATCTTTGTGTCTGATGAGTTTCAACAATTTGCTGCCAGTATGGGAATCAAGCTATTAAATTTGTCGCCTTATTACGCTCAGGCCAATGGACAAGCAGAAGCTTCCAACAAGAGTTTGATCAAGTTAATTAAGCGGAAAATTGATGAGCAGCCACGGCGATGGCATACTACATTAGCCGATTCACTATGGGCCTATCAGATGGCATGCCACGGATCTACTCGGGTGCCGCCGTATCAGTTGGTATATGGACATGAGGCAGTTTTACCATGGGAGACTAACATCGGCTCTAGGAGAATTTCTTTGCAGAATTAGTTGACAGCCGATGATTATTATAACTTGATGACAGATGAACTTGAAGATTTGGCTCAGAATCGGTTAAGAGCGTTGGAAAGGATCAAGGAAAATAAGGTTAGGGCACCTCGGCATTACAACAAAAAGGTGGTGAATAAGTCGTTTGCCGAGGGAGATCTTGTGTGGAAGTTGATTTTGCCAATCGGGTCCAGAGATAATAAGTTCGGGAAGTGGTCGCCTAATTGGGAAGGGCCCTATCGGATTAATCGTTGTGTGCCTGGTAATGCTTATATGTTAGAAGATCTCAATGGGATAGAATTTGCTAAAGCGCTTAACGGGAAATACCTCAAGAAGTACTACCCTAGCGTGTGGATTGATTCTTAAATCGGTTAAGTATGACCGATTTCAAAATAATTCGGAAAGCCGGTGTTTTCTTTACATCGCCTAAAGACAGCCGATATCAGTTGATATCGCCTTTAGATCAAAACAAGCAAAAAATTATCAAGGTTGAAAGAGATAAGTAGCAGAGCCGATCAGATTATATGACAGCAGAAGGATGGTCGGCATGTTCTAGAAAATCGTCAGTTACAAAGGTTTAAGATTTACAAGAATTTTTGGATCACTTCAATTGCGCGCAGGCGGATCTGATCAATCTCATTGATAGCACGGATGTCATCTTCATTAGAGCCCGGGATGGTCTTCAGGTTCTTGCGCCGATGAATGACTTGACGAACTATCGCTGCAACCTTGGCCTCTTGGTCCTGGACAGCTTGCGGTAGGCCGATTAGTTGGGATTCTGTTGCTGTGAGGTCCTTGCGAACTTTTTCAAGTTCTGCCAGCAAATCGGCCTCCTTTTTCTTCAGCTGGTCTAACTTAGGTTGGAGCTCTTGGGGGGCAGCGGCCATATCATCAAGCTTTTTCTTCTCTGCTTGGGCTAATAGCCGATCGGCTTTGATGTCTTCGGTGGTCTTCTGTTGGTCAGCACGATCGGTTATGCGCTGTCTGAGTTTGATGAGTTTGAATCTGTGGGATTCCAAGTATGCTGCAGGGGTCAATGCATCAACAAGTTCTTCGGGCAGGTGATGTTCAATGTCTGCAAATCTTGCCCGGATTGGCCCACAGTCTTCTACCAGTGCGTCGATCGGATTTTCCAGCCGGCTGATGATGCTCGTTAAGTACTCGTGCACGTCAGCTGGGAAGGACGGTTTGGAGGCCGTACTGGTGGTCGTAGCTTCTTCTACCTCCAGATATTGACCGATGTCAAAAGGGAACAAGTCGGCCAAGGACTGCAAGGTTGACATCGGTGAAGCGATCAATAAAAGATTAGAAGCAAAATTTGAGCATAAAAAGGTTACCTGAGGAAGGACATCAGCAGCTTGAGTGACATCGGCTTCGGGGGGATGAATGGGCTGTTCTTCGAGGGGGCCGATGTCAGCCAATGGAGTAGGGACAGTATCATCAGCAACCAGAGGACTAGGTGCTGAGAGGGGAGCAGCTGGAGAAGTCATCGGCTCAACGTTTGGAGGGACGTCAGAGGGATGGTGAGGTTCCGGAGCCGATGATTCAAGCTGAAAAAGGATTTGGTGAGATAAAATAAGGAAGTGGATGATAATAATAATAAGGCTTGGCGCATACCTGAGGGGACAAAGGAGCCGATGTGGTCTGGGGAGAAGATGGCATCGTGGTAGCAACATCGGCATCGGTCTTCTGTTTCTTTGAGGAGGGGCGATGTGCTAACTTCTTACGTTTTTGGCCCATCGGCCGAGCCGCCTTGAGGAGAACCGATGGAGATGGAGCATCACGCCCTAAGTTTGGGGTGGCCGATGGAGGTTGATACTGGATCGGCCGACCGCTGTTGCTTGTTCTTGGGGGTTCGACGCTGGCGGCCTGCAAAATTAGAGGTGAGAGTTGGTTGAAGAGGGCGATTAAAGCTTGCAGGTGTTACCTCGTCTTCGGATTCAACATAGTCGGCGTCCAGACGGGAACAGTAACAGGTGGGTGCTAAGCAGAACAGATGTTTCTTCCATTCTGACCACCATCGGACAAAGAGCTTGGTGTTGGCAGTGCAGATGAACACCTCGGTGGCGGCGCCTAGCAGGAGGGGATCTGTCAAAGACCGCAGCCGATCATATTCCAGGGCGCTGCTGACCGTGCCCCAGGCTTGGAGTTTGTCGATGAAAAATAGGCCTATCGGGAGCTGACCAAGGCCAAGTTGGCGAGAGCCGACTGATGGATGATAGAACTCATACGATGGCTGAGTTCGGCCCAGAGAAAAGCCGGTTGGCAGCAGGCAAGGACTGATAGCCGATAGGAATATAGCTTTAGACTCGTCATCATTCAGAGCTTTGAGTGGATCAAAGTTAGAAGGCATCTCGAATGATGATGCGTCATTGTACGCAAACCAAAGAGTGGCATCCCTGGTAAAGCCGTAATAAAACCCCTTGAACCACTGACTAACTTCTGCGGGGGTTATCTTGCCGCCAGAAAGGGCCGATGCAGCTTCGCCCATAGAGATGCATCGGCGGTAAACAGGGTCTTGATCTTCTGGGTGATCGGCCGGGAAGGATTGCTTGAGGAGAGAGGTTTCTGGGATAGCCTTGGAGGTATAAATATTGAGCCAGAGCTGAACAAACCACCAAGGACCCCCAATGTGGCCGACGGGCTGGCCGGCCGATAGCTTAGTTGCCACCTGGTGAAGTAGCTGGTAGGTGGCGCCAAGGAGATAGTGCCCCAACGGGATTTGTTTCCTATCGGCCAAGCACTCTGCCAGGCATTGCATATTGGTTGTCGGGCCGAGGGTTGCGCCGCCAAAGACGAACCGTTCCAACCACAAGTTTAGAAAAGCGACATGCTCCCGATCATCAACCGGTCCAGTTCCTTTGTTGTGGAGAGATATATACCTGGACCAGCTGCCGATGTTTTTTGTTTGAAGCCGGTGAGCAGGCTTGAACCGGAGTTTGAAGGGGTTGATGTAGCTTGTCGTATCCAGGCAGGTGAGCATGGTCACGTCCAGCAAAGTGGGGGTCATCGGCCCATGCCCGAACATGAAAGCATTGAGGGCATCAGACCAGTAGTATGAGGCCGATGCAAGTAGGGACTCGTTCCTTTCCATATCAGCCAGGGAGAGATTGATGCAGTGGCCGATGTGAGATTCTTCCCAATAGGTCTTCTTTGCAGCCGATACCCTGAGGTACCAATCTCTCCACCCGGACAGCTTACTCGGCCATGATCTGAAGCTGTTGGTCCAGTCACTGACCAACATAGCCGAGTTCTTGAAGGGAACGCGTTGGGTTTCGGCACCGATGAAATCAGTGGGATCTTCGCTGCCCATGGGGCCATGATAGAAAAAGCTGGGGTAATCGGCGGCCGGAATCAAGATCTGGGCTCTAAGATGCTACAGTAAACAAGAACATGACGAAGAACAGATGAAAAAACGGAGCAGATCGGGTTTGTCTAGGTTGCGGATTGGGGGAAAATAATCGAGTGAGAAGATTACCTTAGGAACTGCAGATGCCGATGCCATCGCGAAAGTGGGAGGAGATGCAGGAATCGACGGTTGGAAAGAGGGGCTGCGACGATTCGTCTGGCTGCGCTGGAGCTTGACGGAGCTCTGGAAGATGAAGCAGTGGTGCTCTGATGATGTGAAGGCGTAAAAAAGACAAGGAGACGAAGCGTTTTATAGAGGTGTGACAACCGAGCGGGAATCGAGGCCGTTGGCACTGTTTCAAACATTTATGGCAAGTGAGCTATCTTGGGCCGCCTCGGTATGGGAGAAATCTGGAGGCCCAAAATGAAAGAATTTCGAAGTCCTATTGGAGAACTCCGAAATTGGGGGGCATGTGTTAACGCCAAAATTTGGTAAGGCCTTGTATCAGATTCGGTCAAGGGAACGATTGCAGTCGGTTAACAGAAATTGGTTCAAGGAGCAGGCTGAGTCCGAGAAAGAGCCGTGAAGACCGCGCGTGGCAGTTAATTACTATATTTATTGGGAAAAGATTTATCTTTTTTAGGAAACCTGACCTCGTGTCCGGTCAGGCTTTGTTAGCGTTTTTCTTGTTATAATTAGGAAATCATATACCGTGTCTTATAAGGACTCATGTAACTCGGGGTATATATACGTACGCCCGGGCACCTTGTAAATGATCAACCACAGATCAATACAAATTCGGCGCATCGCCACCCTTTCGACGGGATCCTGCCTCTCGAGCCGGGCTGCATCGGTTAGGTCCGAACTCCTGCGAGAGGGTAAGTCTCGTCACCCGCCCGGCTACCAATCGGCTAGGACTTCCTCGGTTAGGTCCGTATTCTAGTCGGTTTATGGTAGTCGGCTTACCACGATATATTTAGTTTATCTATGGCTGCAATCAATTCAGTTTTTGACCTCATAGATTGATTAGGTATATCACATCACGCGTGCGTAGATCGTATCGGCTTACTGGGAGCGGGTTTATCATCAGTTTGTGCTGCATCGGTTAGGTCCGACCTACTAAACTGCTAGCGATAAACCGATCCTGTTAAGCCGATGCTTTATGCGCAGACGTCTTATCGGGGTGTATAGCCGGTAAGTTATCTTCATCACGATCGCATTATATTTATCGGCCCGTTGAGGTATCGTTATCATTGTCGATCTGTGCTGCAACGGTTGGGTCCGATCTACTAGACTGACGATAATAGCTTTACTCTTGATGAGCCGATGGTGTCGTGCGATGGTGTTATCGGAGTGCTTAGCTGATAAGTTATCTGTTAAAAGCCGACTACAATTTATTCATTGTCTTATTTTATACTCATCTGCTCGGTAGTCGGCGACCATCAATTGTCTATTATTTATGTTATTACACGTCTTATCACATATTCTTGCCTGTATTATTGTTACGGTCGGATGAGGACTGGCCGATCGGTTTATATTGCCGATCCAAGTACAAGTACAAGCAGGTTCCTGGGCACGAGCTTAGGTAAGGACCCGGGTACGAGCCCGGATAGCGGACAAAGACTTCGGGAGCCGACAGGAGCAAAGGGCCCGGGCACGGGCACATTTTCACGACAATATCAGTAACACTAAACTACGATCGGCTAGGATTCATCTGGTTTATTTATCTACACATCCTGCATGTTTACTTTACCAAAGTTTATAGCCGGTTTTCGAGTACCCCTTCTGTGATCGGCTAGTATGATACTTGATTATTATTACGCTATTATTCCTACCGTCATCGGCTTTAAGCCGATGTATAAGTGCTACAGTGTGTATCGGCCATCGGCCGATGATTTTTTCCAAGCCGGCTTCCAGCCGATTGGCTCACGAATTTAACATTCCTTTCTCCTTGTCAATTACAGGGTCAAATTGACTGGCACGCCTACGAACCTCGAACTTTAGGACCTGCACTGGAGTGAAGCAAATCTCCCAGGCCTTCGCGTGCACCCAGGACGTCGGACGGCCCCCGCGGGTTTTCGGCGTCAAACACACCCGGAACAACTTCAACAGGGCGCCGGCGCGATTACCCGGTCCGCTTCGTCCTGGCGAGAGCGGGTCTGGGGAAATCGTCCCGATACATTCCACATCTCAGCCCGGGCCCCCGGGTCCCGGGCACATATTTACAATATTCGAGCCAGGGCCCCGGGGTCCAGGGTCCATGTCCCGAGATCCGTGCCCCATGCCCGATACCGGGAAGCCCGAGCCCGGACAGCCTCGCCAAGGCGAGTGCGTGTCTTGGACGCGGCACCCGGAACAACTCCAACAGGGCGCGATAACCCGTACAGCATCGCCCCGGCTAGCACGAGTCCGGGGGGTCGTCCCGATACATTCCACATCTTTGCCCGGGCCCCCCAGGTCCTGGGCACATATCACACTTGAGCTGGGGCCCTAGGGTCCAGGGTCCATGTCCCAGGATCCGCGCCCCTGGCTCGACACCGGGAAGCCCGAACCCGGATAGCCTCGCCAAGGTGAGTGCGTGTCTTGGATGCGGCACCCGGAACAACTCCAACAGGGCGCGATTACCCGAACCGCTTCGTCCTGGCGAGAGTGGGTCCGGGGAAGTCGTCCCGATTCATTCCACATCTCAGCCCGGGCCCCCGGGTCCTGGACACATACTGTTCCTGATCACGGGAGCTCGCTCCCTCCCGAGGGAGCTGAGCCCGTGCTCCCGGCCCCCGTCAGGCCGGGGTAGGGGCGCGCACAACAGAAGTCGGTATACTTCGCCAGCGAGGCCGTGTGCCTCGCTCCTAACCAGCAGAGCCTCAAGCGCTATCGTTAGCGTAAGGTTCGGGCCCGATCACTCCAGGTTGGGGACCTAGTCCTCCGCCGTGTCCTCACACGTGCCGAAAAGAAATAAACCTTCCCCCTGCGGGAAGGCCCCTTCCTGGTGATCGGTGTCTCCCGATCGGGCTCGGTAAGCCTGGGAAATCTTCGCAAATTTCATCTGTAAACACATCCTGTAAGTTGCGGCGTGCCAAAAGGCCAGCGCCGGATTTCTCCAAATCTCAGCGCTGGCCGGGGCCCCATGTGTATACCCTTTACTAAGCAGCATTTTTTAATATCCTTCCCGGTCTCGTGCCCTTCATCTTTTTCCGTGTGTTGCGTTCGTGGAGGTCTCACCCCCTGGGGGCATATTCGGGCCGCGCCCGTGCGGCGGTTGGGGTTTGCGCATTATCATCAGTTTCCTACCAACGAGCTACCGTATCCCGACGTGCTAAGCCCGGGGCGTTGTCAAGCCCCCGGGGCCGTGGTGGCGCCCCTCTGTGCGGCGCCCTGGGCCCTGGCGCCTCCAGTGCCCCGGCTGGCTAGCTTCGAGCTCGGTTTTTTCCGGAGGTAGGGGGCGAAATGCTTATGCGTAATCTTTTCCTCTGCACGGTCGCGACCGTGAGGACGCCTTCGGGAGGTGGTCGACGCCACGATTCGTAGCATGGAATGGACAAAGGAACGAGCCCAAAATGGCCCACTCCACAATTCACTGTGTGCAGATTAGACCTTTCCCCGGCAGGCTTAAGTAGGGTGCTCGGGTCAGCGCCCCGATAACGTGCCCCAGGACCGGGAAAGTCCCCGGGACTCGGGGCCCAAGGTGAATGCGCCCGGGGAAGGCGTTTCTGGGCCCGAACGTGCTCGGGCCCCAGCCTGGGGGCCCCATCCCAGATTCACTTCCGGCGCCGATTCCTGGCCCGGGGGCTGGCAACGCTCCTGGCTCCGAGATTGTGCTCGCGGAGCCACACCACCCTTTTCAACATCCAGATACGTAATCTTATCCGACTTTAAACACCGCTCAATTTCTATTCTTCCCCCATTTGTATGGCCTTGTGTTTCGTTCTCCACCGCCCCGGGGGCAAAGCGGAATCTGCCAATGCCTAGCGACCCCGTGCCCGGTCAAGGTCGGTTCCCGAGGGGCTCCCGGCGAGTCAAAAGGTACGAGCTTAGCACTTTGGCCATACCTAACCCACACGGGGCTTTTTTCGTATGTTCTCCCTTCCAGCAGCCTTTTCCCGTGGCCTCGCTGCGCTCCCCGGGTCGACAGCGCTCGGGGGCATGGAGGGCCCTCGGGCCCCGAAAGACGGCCGCAGGCAGAGTCAGAAGGGGACTGGCGTCTTCCTCGGATTCGTCGGTCATCGGCTCCACAAGGTGCTCGTCGCGGTCGAGGAACCCTGCCTCCGTTGCAGCGGTCTCGGCCACGGCTTTCCGCACCTCCTTGCGAACCACCATGGCTTCCTCAACATTTTCACAACCAGATGGGGCGCGATTACCCAGATAGCATCGCCTTGGCGAGTGCGAGTCCAGGGAAGTCGTCCCGATTCATTCCATATTTCCAGCCTGGGTCTCCGGTTCCCGGGCACATATCCACCGTATTACAGCCGGGACCCCGCGTCCCCTCGTTTCTTCAAGACGTGGCCCTGTTCCTACTTGGAGTTGATCCCGGCCGAGCAACAGGGCCAGGGGCCACTATCGGCGAAACGGGGCTGGGGGTCCCACATACCCCGGGGACGCGTGGGTCTTTGGCCACGTCAACTCCTCCGGGGCCACATTCTGCATCGGCGACGGCCGGCTACAGCCTTCTTCCGGTCAAGTACCGGTAGCCCGAGGACATCCCTGGTCCTGGGTCTCGCCCCCATGCCCGGGGCCTCGGCTTCAGTCCCGGGGCGCGCCCCCGGGACACATATCTGGGACTTCCCGGGCCCGGGTCTCGCTCCCGGGCCCGGGGCCCACAGCTCTCCTTCCTAGGGCACGCCCCCGGGTCACATCACTAGGATTTCCCGGGCCCCGGGTCTCGTGCCCGGGCCCGGGGCTCACAGGCTCGGCCTCGGGGCGCACCGGGACATCCCTGGTCCCGGGCGCCGCTCCCCGGGCCCAGGACTCACATTTTCCGTCCCCGAGGAGCTCGGCGCCTTGTGTGTGCGGAGGGCTCGATGAGCTCTCTGCCCCGGGCACAAGGTTGACTCGAGCGGACCAACTCTCCAACTACTTGCATTAATGACAGGCGATGGGTGGCGTGTCGCCCCTGTTGCCTGCTCTGCCACGCGTGGACGTCTCATGATGGCCCCCCGTGGACACACGACCGTGCAGTCAGGGACTTTTGACTTCAGCGGCGAGGGCATGCGCTGTCACATCTCCACGATTTAGCCGCCTGCAGCAGACCAACCCCAGCCGACCGCCGCAGCCGAGCCAGGCGGCGACTAGACGTCCCTCCGGCACGGCGCGGCAGGCGGCCGCGTGCGTGCGACAAGACAAATCGTAGCTAGGTTTCTCTCAGCCTATATACTCGGCGCTGTGGACTCCCCTTAGCCTATAGAAGGAGGATCCATGCCTGCAAGTGAGGGGGGCTGGTTCTGGCTCGTTGTCTCTCGTTCTCTCTGGCTCTCTCCCCTTCTCGTCTCATCTTCTTCCTGGAAAGCGGCTAGCTCCTGAGCACCCTGAGTTCATCTTGTAACAGCAAACCACATTCTCCCACATAGCAAACACACACAGGAGTAGGGTATTACGCCTCCGCGCGGCCCAAACCTGTCTACTTCCCCTGTCTCCTTGCGTGCCATCTCTGAGCCCAGGCCCCCAGCGCCCGATCACCCATTCTCTCCGACGCCACAAGCCGGTCCTGTGAATAACTCCCCTGGCCGAACCTCAAAGTGGGGTCCCTAGACTCCCCGCGGTTGGAGTTCACTCCTCCGACAGACTGGTTGGCTAAACACACAAGGACAAATAAGACTGTGCCGATAAGACCATAACCCCTACAAGGACCTGATGGGCAAGAAGTAAAGTTTACCCTTCAAGAACCCAAAAGACCCCAACCACTTCTGACTACCTTCAGGCTACCAGCTTGGAAAACGTGCCCGTCGTAAGTGAGTACCCTATGTGTTCCCTGAGAACTCCCTGGGATGCCGCCCAGATTGGGAAAGTAGAGTTTTTCCATCGAATTGGCACCAGGAACCAACCCATATCCAAGTGACCATAACCGGAATGCCGCAAATGAACTGGCCGAAGTTAAGAAACAAATAGAAGAACTAGAGGCTAAATGTTTCGTCAGACCAAGCACATCCCCATGGGGAGCCCCAGTGCTCCTTGTTAAGAAAAAGGATGGAACTCAACGGATGTTGTAGATTTATCGAGCCTTTTTTTGAAACGAGGGTAACCATAAAAACAAATACCCGTTACCCGGATCGACGACTTGTTTCGATCAACTCAAAGGAGCTGCCGTGTTCTCTAAAATAGATTTAGAACTGGAACCATCAATTGGAAGATTAGGCCCACAAGATATACCCAAAACTGCCTTCTCCACGAGATATGGCCCTGTTGCGAGTAAATACGGTTTAGTGTCGTTTGGACTCACCAATGCCCAGCATACTTCATGAACCGAAATGAATAAGCATATTCATGGAGTATCTCGACAAGTTTTGGTTCGTGGTTTTTATAGACGATATCCTCATCTACTCCAAGGACAACAAGAACATGCTGAGCACCTAAGACTGGTCTAAGGGAAATTAAGAGAACACCATTGTACGCCAAATTCTCGAGTGCAAGTTCTGGTTGAATCGAGTGCTTTTTCTTGGACACGTCAATCTGAGCCCAAGGAGTAGAAGTAGACCCAAGTAAGATCGAAACCGTCCTCGCTTGGAAATCCCCGAGCCATAGGTCACCGAAATCAGAAGCTTTTTTTAGGCTTGGCAGGATACTACCGAAGATTTAATCGAAGGAGTTCTCTAAGGATAGCAAGGCCTATGACCGAGTTACTAAGAAGGAAAGAAGTTTGAATGGACGGAAGCTTGCAAGAAAAACAGCTTCCAAGAATTAAAAAGAAGGTTGACCCAACCCCCCCTGGTCCTAACCTTGCCAGATTCAGAAGGATTTTCGAAACATATTGTGAAATGCCTCTCGGCAAGGGCTCGATGCGTACTAATGCAGAAGAAGGCAAAGTAGTACCTATGCCTCTTAGAACAATTGTGGCCACATGAGATGAATTACCACAACTCACAACTTGGAACTTGCCGCCGTAAGTACATGCCTAAAGATATGGAGGCACTACTTGATCGGCAATCGGTGTGAAGTATACACCGATCATAAGAGTCTAAAATACATATTCACCCCAGACTAAGCTCAACTTAACGGAGGAAAGAAGATGGCTAGAACTATTGAAGGATTACGACCTAGGGATACACTACCACCTCGGAAAGGCCAACGTAGTGGCCGACGCCCTAAGTCGGAAAAGCTATTGCAACCCCGCCTTGGTGCGACCACCTCAATCCGAATTATGCCACGAGCTCAGGAAATTCCGCCTGACCATGGTAAACAAAGAAACACTCGCCACTCTAGTAGTCCAACCTACCCTAGAAAGTCTAATTCGGGAAGCACAGAAGCAAGATCAAGAAAATCAAGGCCATTAAGGAGAAAATTCCCCAAGGACAAGGCCCCCTAGATTCTCGATAGATTGGACAGGAACCTATGGAGTGCAACAGAGAATATGTTGTGCCCACAAGAAAGAACTAAGGGAATCTTATCCTCAAGGAAGCCCACGAGTCCGCATACTCCATACATCCTGGTAGTAACAAAGATTACCAAGACCTTAAAACACATTATTGGTGGTCTGGATGAAGCGAGATGTCGGTCCAAAATACGTCGCCATGTGGCGATATCTGCCAAAGGGTGAAAAGCGAAACACCAGAACCTGCGAGACTATTAACAACCCTTGAAATTCCCAAATGGAAGTGGGAAGAAAATCGGGAAATGGACTTTATAAACTAGCCCTACAGGATGCCAACGGATACGACTCGATTTGGGATGGTCCATAGATCGACTCCTAAGGTAGCCACTTCCATACCTGTTAAGACCACCTACACAGGAAAGGAAACTAAGCAGAATTGTATATGACCAGAATAGTATCCAAGCCACGGAGTCCCCAAAAAGAATCGTGTCAAGACCGAGGTAACCCAGTTTACCTCAAGGGTTTTGGGAACGACTACATGAACCCAGGGAACCCCATCTCAACTTCAGTACCGCATACCACCCTCAAAAGACGGTCAAACAGAAAGAGTAAACCAGATTCTAAAGATATGATAAGAGCATGTGCCCTAGAACTTTCGTAGGGACATGGGAACCTTTTGGCCTACCCTATGCCGAGTTCTTTTATAATAATAGCTACCGAAGCCAGCATCAAGGTGGCCCAAATGAAGGCACTGTAATATGGACCGCAAGTGCCATACCCCACTTTGTTGGACCGATGTGGGGGAAAAACAAATATTTGGACCTGACCGCTTAAAGGACGCAGAAGAAAACGTAAAAGTAATAAGGGAACATTTGGGAAAGTCCCCCAATCCCGACAAGAAAAGTTAACGCCGACAACCAGGCAACCGTGACCTAGAATTCAAGATCGGAGCCACGTAATACGTAAGGGTATCCCCATTGGTGGTAAGTGAAAGAGATTCGGCATGGCAGGAAAGTTGGCCCCTGGATTTATAGGTCCCTACCCAATCACCGCTCGATAAGGAGAAGTTGCCTACCAAATACAGTTGCCCAATGAGCTTGCAGACGTACACAAATATTCCATGTCTCTCAGCTGAAGAAGTTGCCGTTCGCGTACCCGAAGAACAAGTTTCTCTGGAAGGCATCGAGCTGAACAAGAACATGACGTATGAAGAACGACCAATCCACATCCTAGAAGAAGCCGAGAGACACACGCGAAGAACCTTGACCAAATTTTACAAAGTGCAATGGAATCAATCCACTCAGAGGAATGAAGCCACTTGGGGAACAACAAGACCACCTTCGTGTAGAATACCCTAAAGTTGTTTCGCTTAGCTTCTGATTCTCGGGTTCGAGATTCTCTTTAGGGGGGGTAGATTTGTAATGGTTGCATTTTTAATTTGTGCCAAAACTATTTTAAATAAAAATCTAAATTCAAATATATATAGATATATATGGCTCTTTACTGGGAGTTTGGAATTTTGTGCCTATGGTGTGATCCAAAAAAAATTTCTTCCAAAAATCAACCCTGGAACCTCTAAGAGATCCCCTAAATTTTCTAAAAAAATTTAAAACCCTATTCAAAACAAATTTCAAATTTAAAAAATCTTCAAAAAACAAACCATTTAAATCAATCCCTGGAAAAGATTAGAAGTCCACTGTGCACATCGCCGCTCTCTCTCTTTCGGCCCCACCTCCTCTCTCTCCCCACACTAGACGGCCTGCCAGCTAGCCCACACCACGCGCGGGATTAATCCCTCGGACCCGCCCTGTCAACAAATTGCTTCCGGCTCTCCCCCCACAGATGCCC